>JAODAL010001391.1:0-233464 GCA_025379985.1 Phyllomedusa bahiana
TTTTTTGGCAACGTTTTTTGGGTTGCAGAAGAAGGACCGTATCGACCCCCCTAAAAAGGGTGGCGGTTATTGATAATGAAGCCCAAGGGTGTACTTAGTTTCTATAACCTTCTTGCAACCCTCAACTGAATGTACATGATGTCATGGTAGCTGGGCGGAGCTAGTCATCAGATCATTTTATGACATCAGCAGCAGCATCTCCAGAGCCAATGACTGATGTATACAGGGGACCTGTCAGCTGTGATGTCACAATAAATGGGTGGGGCTGGAATCCTGAACATCCGCTTACATCATAATCATCTACAGAACCTTTAGAACCAGACAGGAATGTACAGAGAGGAGCCGTCCGCTCTCCTCTCCTGATTTACCAGATATTTCCCCATAAAATAACAATACAACTAATAACTCTGCACTATGTGGTTCTTCAATTATTTCTCCTGGAAATGTGTAAATACATTGACAACTGGGTGTTAATTTAATTTTATAAGGTGTGTCCCAAAATATTCTGACACTGCTGATTGGACAACGTCAAACTGTGTAGGTGTAGCGGTTGCCCCCGCTCCTCGGCCCGCGGGCCGCGGATGCACCCGTGGCTGCCCCCCCGGGCGCCTGCTGGGGTCGGGTGCCGCCGCGGGACGAGCTGGGGGTCCGCTCCTGCCGGGGACTCACCTGGCCTCGTTCCTGTCCCATCCGCGTCCTCTGCCGGCCAAGGGGGTGCGTGCCCGCCCCCTAGCGTGCGGCGCATTCTTGTAAATTTAAAGGGCCAGCATCCCGGTAATTGGTTGATTGCCGGGCGCTTCCCCTATTTAAGGATCCTCTCCGCAATCATTCCTTGCTGGATCTATGTTGCCCCGAGCCTTAGAGAAAGCATTCCTAAGTATATTCTCGCCTTACCGTGTACCAGACCTCTTGCTACTTTTTCTCGACTCCGAACCTCTGCCGCCTCCCCTGACCTTCCTGCCTGTCCACGACCACGAACCATTGCCGCCAGCCCTGACCTTACTGCCTGCCCACGACTACGATTCTTGGACTACGATTCTGTACCACGCACTACCCCGGCCGCTATCGCAAGCAAGTCACGTCAGGGGAAAACGACCTGGTAGCCTCACGCCGCAGCAAGTCCATCCCGCTTTGCGGCGGGCTCTGGGGGAAAACCGGGGGCTACTTAGATTCTGTTCCCTGGCGTGGCTTAACTATCATCGCTTGCGGTGGTCCAGAGGATTCACTACCCAGCCGGTACAGTTAGATCCAGCCATGGATTCCGCCAAGGTGCCTCTGCCAAGTCTTGCGGATCTCACGAACCTTGTCGCCCCAACGTCGCAGCAGATTCGCGCAACAAAGCTCAGCAACTGGGTCAGCTGTCCGCCATGATGCGTCAACTCCTGCCTCCCAGCAGCAGCAACCTGCCTCTTCGCACGGACTTCTACTACCCCTTTCGTCTCGCTGGCAACTGTGGCCCGAACCTTCGCCTTCCACTACCTTACAAGTTCACGGGGACTCGAAGCTCTGTAGAGGTTTCATCACGCAGTGCTCCATGCACGTGGAGCTGATGGCCGACCATTTCCCACTAAAAGGGTCAAAGGGGGTGGCGTTCGTGGTGAGCCTGCTGTCCGGTAAGGCCCTGGCCTGGGCGACGCCTCTTTGGGACCGGAATGACCCTGTGACCGCAGACCTACAGGCCTTCCTCTCAGAATTCCGCAGCGTTTTCGAGGAGCCTGCGCGAGCATCTTCCGCGGAGACAGCGCTACTAAACCTACGCCAAGGGGACTCCTCCGTAGGGGATTATGCGGTTCAATTCCGCACCCTAGCCTCCAAGCTCTCATGGAAAGACGCCGCTCTCTGCGCCACATTTAAGAAGGGTCTTTCAATCAGAGAAAAGGACGCCCTTGCAGCTAGAGATCTCCTAACGTCGCTGAGTGAACTCATCCATCTAGCCACTCGATAGACGTGCGTTTTACAGAGAGACAGCAGGAGCTCCGTCAGGAGCGGGACTTGGCACAACCCCGCGTTTACCTAGGCTGGCTCCTGTGTTTCAGAGATCTCCGCTGCCTCCCCCACAGTTGTCCACTGAGGAACCCATGCAGGTGGACCGGGCACACTTGTCAGAGTCTGAGCTGTCAAGTCGCAGGGTGGAGAACCTCTGCCTGTACTGCGCCAGTCCGGACCATTTCAGCAGGAGTTGTCCGCAGCGTCACCAGTGTTCGTGAAACGCTCACACCTAGGAGCCGTAGGAGAGACGTCCCTAGGTGCTCAGTCCCCCTCTCCACGACTGCTGTTGCCAGTGGAGGTAACGACGGATGCGGGCCTATCTCTTCGGGTCTCTGCCTTCCTGGACTCCGGCTTCGCCGGGAATTTTATTCATGCCCCCCCTGGGTGTCTCGCTATCGCTTGCCAGTGATCCGCCTGGAAAAGCCGTTGCTTATCTCTTACGTCAGTGGGGAGCTTCTCAGCGACTCCATTCAGTTTATCACCAGGCCCGGGACCCTCCGTGTAGGGGTCCTTACAACACGGAGAAGATCCCCTTTCCCAAATGTCCCTGCCTCGCGCTTCTTCGGGCAATCCTGGGGGGGTTTACATTGGCTACAACATCTACCCCCTACGCTTGTTTGGGGAAGGGACAGGCGAAGTCCTACGTTGGGATCGGAGTGCCAGGATCTCTGTTTGGTAGCACCACGCCCGGTGTCACTTCTCCTCCCCAGTGGGTCCGTCAAGTCTCTACGGGGTCTGCCAGCGAGTATCCAGGATTTTGGAGATGTATTCTCCGGAGAAACAGGCGGAGAAGTTTCCCACCCCATCGGCCGTATGACTGTCCTATAGATTCCCCCCCGGAACCAGTCCCCACGGGGTAGGGTCATCCTCTCTCTGTGCCCGAGACCCAGGCCCAATTTGGCCTATGTACAGGAGAATTTGGCAAAAGGTTTCATACGCAAGTCCTCCCCCCCGCCGGTGCCGGCTTCTTCTTCTCCAGAAAAAAAGAGGGGCTCTCTCCGCCCGTGCATCGTTTACAGAGGGCTAAACAAGATCACGGTGAAGAATCGCTACCCTCTACCACTGATATCTGAGCTCTTCGACCGCCTCCGTGGAGCCAAGGTCTTCCCCCAATGAGATCTACGCGGAGCCTCTCACCTCGTCAGAATTCGAGAGGGGGATGAATGGAAAACAGCGTTCAACACACGGGACGGGCATTTCGAGTATCTCGTGATGCCCTTCAGGCTTTTGCAACGCCCCAGCCGATTTCAGGAGTTCGTCAAGGACGTATTTCGGGACCTGCTGTACACCTGAGTCATTGTATACCTGGACAATATTTTGATTTTTTCTCCTGACATACAGACCCATCGGATACAAGTACGCCAGGTCCTGCGTCGCCTGCGGGGTAATCGGCTGTAGCCAATTTGGAGAAAGTGCCGCTTCCACCAGGGCCAGCCTTCCTTTCCTGGTTAAAATATCCTGATCGAGGTCTACAATGGACCTAGCTAAACTCTCTGCGATCCAGCAGTGGCCACGACCTGTCAGTCTCCGGGCGATTTAACGCTTCCTAGGATTCGCCAACTACTACCGGCAGTTTATTCCCCCCTTTTTCTACGCTGGGTGGCTCCCATCGTGGCTCTCACCAGAAAGAAACGCTAATTCCGAAATGTTGGCCTCCGTCTGCCGAGGAAGCATTCCCCGACTGAAGACAGCGTTCTCCTCTGCATCTATTTTGGTCCGTCCGGATCCAGAAAGACCCTTCAGCCTTGAGGTAGATGCCTCTTCTGTGGGAGCAGTGGCGGTCCTGACCCAGAAGGGCCCTAAGGGCAAGACCGTCACATGTGGGGTTTTTCGAAGACCCCTTCTCTTCGGCAGAACGTAATTATGCCATTGGAGATCGGGAAACTGTTGGCCATAAAATTGGCCTGGAAGAGTGGCATCATCTGTTGGAGGGAGCTCGACATCCCCTTGACGTCTTCACAGACCATAAGAATCTCCAATACCTCCAGACGGCTCAGTCCTAAATCCTCGCCAGGCCCGGTGGTCTCTTTTTTTCTCTCACTTTTTGATTTTAAGATCCACTTCCGACCGGCTGAGAAAAATGTCAATGCAGATGCCCTCTCCCGTGCTTCTGACATTACCGGGGAGGAACCTGTGTCGCAGCACATCATTGCTCCTGAACGGCTGGTCCATGTGGCTCCTGTGATCTCCGTAGTGGGCCCTCCGGGCAGAAAACCTATGTGCGTCCCGCACCTCAGGAAGAGAATTCTGGGTTGGGGCATATTCTCTTCTGGTGGCCCCCCGGGTACGAAAATCTATGCCCTCATCTCGTGACACTACTGGTGGCCAACTCTCTCCCCAAAATGTCAAGATTTTGTTCTCTCCTTACCACATGTGCCCGAAACAAGGTCCCACGCCATAGGCCTACAGGCCCCCTGTCCCTCTGCCTGTTCCGGAGGCTCCATGGACACACATAGGCATGGACTTATCACGGACCTTCATCCTTCCTCGGGGAAATCAGTCATCTGGGTGGGCACTGAACGATTTTCAAAGAATGTCCACTTTGTGCCGCTTCCTGGTCTCCCCTTCTCTCCCCAATTGGCGGGGCCATTTTTTCCCTCATATTTTTCACCTAATGGTTTACCATCCCACATTGTCTCCGATCGTGGCGTCCAAATTTTTCTCTAAATTTTTGGCATGCCCTATGTTCCCGCTTTCAAATCAAGCTAGATTTCTCATCTGCGTATCATCCCCAGACCAATGGGCAGGTGGAGAGAGTAAACCAGATCTTGGGGGAGTATTTACGGCACTTTGTGTCCGGACACCAGGACGACTGGTCCGAACTGCTTCCATGGGCCGAGTTCTCAAATAACCATCGGGACTCAGACTCGACTGGCCGTTCTCCATTCCCTTTTTGGTTCTAATGGTCGTCACCCACGCCCCCTCCCCTTGGCCGCAGCTCCGAGGTTCCTGCCATGGACAACCAGGTTCGGGATATCGGAGTCATTTGGCGAGAGACCCGACAAGCTTTACTCCGGCTTCAGCCCGCATGAAGTCCCAAGCTGACAAGAGGAGAAGACCTTCCCCAACGTTCCTCCCAGGGGATAAAGTGTGGCTCTCGTCAAATACATACGCCTCAAGGTTCCCAGCTATAAATTGGGTCCGCGGTTTCTGGGACCGTTCAGAGTACTTCGGCAACTGAATCCGGTGTCCTACAAACTCTGCCTTCCTCCATCTCTCCGGATCCCTCCTAAAGCCTCTGGTCTTGAACCGGTTCTCCCAGAGGGGCGCTGCCCCATCTCCGGTCTAAGAGTCCCCTGATGTTTTTGAAGTAAAGTACATCTTAGCCATGCAGACCATCAGGGGTAAGCGTTTCTTTCTTGTAGATTGGAGAGGCTTCGGCCCCGAAGAGAGTTCCTGGAGAACCGGAGTCCAACATCCTGAATCAAGATCTGCTCCGTAAGTTCCCTCAGCCTAAAAAGAGGGGGAGACCTAAGAGGAGGGGGGGGTACTGTAGCGGTTGCCCCCGCTCCTCGGCCCGCGGGCCGCGGGCGCACCCATGGCCGCCCCCCCAGGCCCCATGCCGGGTGCGGGTGCCCCCCCTGGCCGCGGGACGAGCCGGGGGTCCGCTCCTGCCGGGGACTCACCTGGCCTCGTTCCTGTCCCGTCCGCGTCCTCTGCCGGCCAAGGTGCGCGGCCCGCCCCCTAGCGGGCGCGCGTTCTTATTAATTTAAAGGGCTAGCGTCCCGGTAATTGGTTGATTGCGGGCGCTTCCCCCATTTAAGGACCGTCCGCAATCATTTCCTTGCTGGATCTATGTTGCTCCGAGCCTTAGAGAAAGCGTTCCCAAAGTATATTCTCGCCTTAACCGTGTACCAGACCTCTTGCTACTTTCCCCGACCCCGAAACCCCTGCCCCCTGCCCTGACCTTCCTGCCTGTCACAACCCGAACCATTGCCGCCAAGCCCTGACCTTACTGCCTGCCCCCCGACTACGATTCTTGGTACTACGATTCCCGTACCACGCGCACCTCGGCCGCCATCGCAAGCAAGTCACGTCAGGGGTAACGACCTGGTAGCCTCACGCTGCAGGAAGTCCATCCCACTTTGCGGCGGGCTCTGGTGAAAACCGGGTGCTACTTAGATTCCGTGGCTTAACTATCATCGCTTGCGGTGGTCCAGAGGATCCACTACCAAGCCGTTACAGTAGGGATATATCCTATTGACAGAGAATAGTCCATCCACTTGTCTATGGTCACACCCAGTTGTCTGTTTATTCATACATTTCCTTGAGAATTCAGAGGAACGACCCCCCACACAGAAGTCTAAGCTCTGCAACCTCATTTACTCTATCAGTGATAATAGGAGACAGAAAATAAATGGGTTGGATATTTTTATATGAGTGATTGATTGAATGAATTAATGAATGAATAATTAAGTGGGCGGATATTTGGTGGCTAGATACATGAGGCGACAGGTATGAACGGGGCTGCCCCAGTAGTATGGCGCCTTTTTTAGTCTGAAAACTGGCGCATCCCTGTTCACTCTATTTTTAACCATGGCACTACAATATCAGGTGCATTACAGAGCACCCGCGGCTCTTTGTAACGCGCCTGAGATCGGGGGGCATGCTGGAGGCGTCACTCTACAACCGTATGAAGCTACACATTTATGACTTTTGAACGGCAAATCCTGGCGCATTACTGCTTTAAAAGTGGTTTACCTGACTCTGAATTGTCGCTCTGTAGCCAGAAAGCGCTAAATCTATGACCCGAGGTAGAACAGGTTCATAGATTCAGGCACATTCTATGTTACTAATGCGCACAAAAAAATGGCACCTGAGCTCCAAAAATCATACATGTCGCCCGTGATTTTTTAGACAGACTGATAAGTAGATGGACAGGGGGAGGAGATGGTTTGGTGATAGGAGAGAATTGATCAGGTAGAGGAATGAATGGACGGCGACTGACAGACTCAGATTATTACATAAAAGGAAGGTCCAACATTTATGATATAACGAAAGGAGATGAAGACAGAGAAGCCCAGACACAGGAAAAGGACACAGCAGGAGCCTAAGACACAGAGCACCTACCTGCCACCACTAACTGCAGACCCTCAAAGAATTCTCAGCTCTGCGGCTCCTTAAATAAGGTATGTGATGTCATAATAACTGGAACTCAGGTAATACTGTGACATCACCAGGTAATAACTAATGTATGCAGAGGAGCTGTCAGCTGTGATGTCATAATAACTGGGCGGGGCTTAAAGCCAGATCATTCCATTAGATCACAGGCAGCAGATGGATGGATGGTGAATGGATGGATGGTGAATGGATGGATGGTGGATGGATGGATGGTGGATGCATGGATTGATAGATGAAGAGAGATTGTCAGAATGATGGATAATTAGCTGAAAGGATATATTAGAGAACAATAAACCATTAAAATTCTTGTGTCTATGTCCCAATGAATTTTCCCTATAATATTATATCATCCCCTGATATAATGGAGATGAGGCGGGAATTGTCTCCCATTTGAAAGTGTCTGCCCACCCCCAGGAAGTGACGAGCATCATGTGGCCATAGTTTCAAGGGCTGAGATGACAATATTGGTTTCACTCATTTTCGGGGGTTTATCAGTAATTAATAAGTAAATGATGTTATATAAGACACACAGAATATAAAGAAGAACTCTCCCCAAAAGGGGAAAAATATCAATCAAGATTAGCAAAACATGAGGGTCCCAGGTTTAGGAAAATGGGGATCATTTGGGTTAAAAAGGTTGTTTCTGTAATTTCTATAAAATTCACAGAGGGAAGTTGCCAAACCTTTCCTTTCTTAGTTTCATTTTTTTTTCCTTCCATCTTCCAAGAGCCATAACTTTTTTTTGTCAACATAGCCATAATAGGGCTTGTCTTTAAAGGGATTTTGCCATGATCTCATTTCATACCTCCTGTATCCAGCTCTTCAGCTCTGTGTGCTCCGACAGGGGCGTGTGTGATTTGTTTGAATTGCATATCCTGTGACCCAGCAGGCTGACATCACAAGGCCTTTCCTTTCTTTAGTCAAAGATAGGTCTGTTTATGTGTAGAACTGTAAGTAGCTACAAGTAGCCAGAGGTAAACTTTTGCCCCCAGGCACAAAGGGTCCTTGGTTCAAATCTGCAGGAACCAAACCTGTGGGGTTTTTTTTCTCTTTATCAATGCACAAACCTCATTGAGGTTTCTTTTTTATTTATTTGCACTGTTTGACTAATTACTAAGGAGTATAGAGGATGGGAGTAGAATGACATCACCTGGGGGTTGAACACTCAGTAGCTGCCTGAGAGAAGAGGTGCTGTCTGGGCATGTCTGGCCAGGACTGAGGAGCTCTCAGCCCCGGTCGTATCCCCCCGGGGGACGAGCTGTAAACAATGGATCACTAAAAGGGGCAGCTAAGACAAAAACGGTGCAAAATTTTTAATAATGATGGTGAAAATGTTTATTATTTAATTTACAAACTTCCCACGTCAATTTTACTTCGTGGCAAAACCCCTTTAAGTTGTATTTTTATGGTATAATTTAATAGTCATGTGTTGACCAGTTCATTAACCTTCTTAAGGTGTAACAGTGTTCAGATTTTTATGGAAAGGTTCCAGTCGGGGAGGTTGGTTTTGGGACGGGTTCCCTGAGGTTATGCTATAGGATTTTGTAGGGCTTAATGTTGAAGGGTGTTATAGGGTCAGCTGTCCCCTGTATTTTTGTATTACACTGCATGTATATGGAACAAGGATACCAATATTATTGATACTTGTGTTGTGCGTGGTCTTGCGGCTTTATAGTTGCTTAAAGTCACCATGGAGTCTTTGGACTAACGGTAGCTCCATTTATTTTAAATGTGGATTTATTCATTAAAAGTTAAGTCTTCATTATTTCCATTTTCCATATTGTTGTATTGGTCACGGTGTGGAGTTATTATTCAGTGACTATATGGTGGTGATATGAGGTCATGGTGTGGAGGTATTATTCATTCACTATGTGGTGGTAATATGTGGACATGGTGTAAAGGTATTATTCAGTCACTATGTGGTAGTGATATGTGGTCATGGTGTTGAGGTATTATTGAGTCACTATGATGTGGTTGTGATATGTGGTAATAGTGTGGAGGTATTCAGTCACTATGTGGGGGTGATATGTGGTCATGATGTTGAGGTATTATTCAGTCACTATGTGGTGGTGATATGAGGTCATGGTATTGTGGTATTATTCAGTTACTGTGGTTATATGTGGTCATGGTATAGTGGTATTATTTAGTCACTGTGTGGTGGTGATATGGGGTCATAATGTGGTTGTATTATTTGATCTTTGTATAGTGGTATCATTATTAGTCTTGGTTTTGTCAGTAACAATATGGTGATATTTACCCCCTGTATAGTGGTATTATGTGGTCACTGTATGACCATTATATAGTGGTATCATCCATAGAATATTGTCTCACAAGGATTTGTATGGGTTTATGTACATAGAATACATTACTTTATACAAATACATCTTTATAGACCCCAGTAACGCTGCTGTTGTGTTGGCGCTAGTCTGCTGGAGGAGGCATGATTCTTTTTAGGTGAGGTGTGGTTAAAGGTATGTCCTACTGGGATGTCATTTGTTTGGGTGTGGTTAGAGGCATGTCCTGATGTAATGTAATTTATTTGGGTGAGGTTGGAGACATGGCCTGAAGTATCCCTCTTTGCCCTCTCTAAAAGTTGGGAGGTATGATACAGTTCTGTTTTGCACACTGTATTATGTGGTAAAATGGGCGCATTTATGTCCGAGAGGCCGGTAATATTTTCATGTGCAGTAGGGTGGGCCCCAAAGATCAATTCCCCTGTGGGCCCCAGACCCCCCAGTCCGACACTGGCAGTAAGACTGTCCTTTTTGCCCATAGCAACCAATTAGAGCTCAGCTTTTATTTCATGTAGTGCGCTGGGAAAATTAAAATTTGTGTGAACACCGATGCGTGTTTCACAGTAAAAGCAATGTAAATCACATTGCTCATTGTTAGATACGTGTTTGGGTCCATTTAGGGTCTGACAGACTCAACACGCCGTGTGAACACACCCTAGTGAACACCATATGGCTGGCACTATGGGGCTGTATATGATATTTTAAGCAACCTAAATGAGCAGTCCAGTAAAATCTGTTTCTGTATTATCTTTGGATTTCTTCCTCAAAGGAATATTTATTTCTATCACAATCATGGCAGATTCACAAGATATACCATAAAAATGTGTGATAGGTTTAAGACTGCAGAGAGGAGGAGATGAGTTGGAGAGCAGGCTATATATGTGTGTTGTTCTCTCTGGTTAAAGTAGTGAAACAGCCACTTCTGTAACCCCCAAAAATTACGACAATAGGCGCCTCATATTCTGGAGATATGGCCAGAGGACCCCCTCCCCACCCCCCCATTCTGATCTCTCAACCATTTTGGGTATTTACAATTGAAATGCCATAAGGCTGTGTCCAGACAGCAGGTTAAAATACCGTCCGATTCTGATTTAAAGAATCCGGCTGGTATTTTGACATGGTTTCTGTAGTATTGGGGGACGGTTCTGTCTGCGGTTTGTGGATACGCGTGTCCCCCTCAACCACTGACATGTTCATGTTCTGCCCGTTTTTAGGAACGCCGGCGGTGTCAAAAACCATGCGGTGAAAAATCCATGCAGTGTGGACTGCTGGACGGATTTTCTATTTAAATCAATGTGAAAGGTTGACACTCGGTTTACAAACGGTTTTCAAATGTGCAGGCCTAAGGCTATGTTCACATGGCTTAATTGCGGGATGTATTTCGCCCCGCAATTACAGCGTGTGTACGGGGGTGGGAGCGGGACTGGGGGGGGGGGTGCGGCAGCCCGCGGACCCTATAGACATGCATTATCCACGGTGTGGACACGCCGTGGATAATGCATGTCACCTCTCCCTGCTCGTCGTATTGTGCGAGCGGGGAGAGGAGCCGTAATCCATAGTTCTCTATGAGAACTGTGGATTACCGTAATGACTGGGACGTATTTCATATTCGTGCAGTATGGAGCGAATTACGGGCTGAAATACGTCACAGAATAAGCCGTGTGAACATAGCCTAAAGGTCTAAAGGGAATACTCCTCTAAGATTTATTGCGGCCCCTGGGAGAGGAATAATATGACAGTGTGGCCCTTGGAGTAATGAAAAATGTCATGCACCTCTAACTTACTTTAGATTTAGCTTTTTTTCTTTGTGGGATTTTTTTTCTTTTTTTATCTTGAGGATGTGTCAGTTTTCTCCAAATACAGCATGCAGTAGGTGTAGACATTTTTTGCTTGCAGTTTGCCCCATTTTTCACCCCTTAGGCATCTATTGTTTCTTTTCAACAGCAAAAAGTTGCATGTGTGAACGTGCATTGTGTTTTTTATGCCTTTTTTATGGGGTCTTTTCCACACTACAAATTTTTTGATGATTTGTGATGGGAAAAACATACCAGAAAACACACAAAAAATGCATGTCCTATATACATTATTTTGAAAAAATGCCACAAAAAAATGCATTAAAAACCGCATGAAGAAACTGCACAGAGTTTTGGTTGCAGTTTTTTGTCTGTCAAAAAAGTCCTGCACAATATCGGCGTGAAGAAAGTCTTAACAGCTGTTCACACAACAGAGTCAATAAAAAATTATGGTAAAATAGCACAGTGAACAGCGCTATTTTTTTCCGTTAATATGAAAGACACCATGACAGAAACCAGACGTACCCCATTGCAGGCAGGTCTGGTGGACACCGCTGATGTCCATCATTTAATGACTGGCATCACCTCCGCGACACAGATGTGAACCAGGCCTTACAGTGGATTAACACATTGCCTTTTCATAACAAATCCAATCATTTTTAGTAGCTTTTTTGCTTTTCTTTTTTTTAGGCAAATACACAATCGATTGATATTGTTATGACCAGCAGCTAATATCCAGAGTACATGCCATGCGCAGCATAAGCAGCAGGTAGACGGGCTGGGTTGTCACAGGCATTTGGAGCCATGCTTACTGCAGTGCATCTCACAACTGCTGGAGGTTGCATAGAGCGGACCTGATGATTAAACTGGTCCCACAGACACTCAATTGAATTTAAGTCTGGGAAATTAGGGGGTCAGGGTGGTGTTAAAAGTCTTGGCTATGCTCTTCGAAGCAATGTCAGACATTTCTATCTGCGTATCTTTCTGGAAGATCCCATCGGTCCCAGGAAAGACAATCAGCAGTATAGGTGTATGTGATCTGCAAGGATGGATTCATACACAAATCAGGTGAGAGTGCCTTCCACATGGATGAGTGGGCTCAGAGAATGCAACAAAACATTCCACAGACTATAAGGGTATGTTCACATGGCTTAACTGCGGGGCGTACAGTATGCTCCGCAATTAAGCCGGGTCTTCGGGAGTCGCGCTGATCGGCGCAAACTCCCGTGGGCGCGGGGGGGGGGGGGGGGTTGGCTCGCCGCCCATAGACAGTCATTACTTGCGGCGCGTAAGCGCCGTGAATAAATGACATGTCAATTTTCTCCCCATGCCTACAATAGGATCGTTTTGTATACACGGGGAGAGGAGGCGTAATCCAACGTATAGTTCTGCACAGTTCTTCATGTATGATAGATAGCATAAATGCTTCTTTAGGGATTTCCATGTATTGTATTGCCCTTTTACCAGTAGTGCCACTGGTAATGGTGTGCATGTGTATATATATATGCCACAACCCTGCCAGTGGCACCCAGGTTCACAGTTTGTTTTTTCAGAAAGTTTTTTTGTGCAGAACTATACGTTGTATTTGGCATATGTTGCTTTTGATCTATATAGAGAGGAAGGGATGCCTCCATTTTGGTTCCCTGCACCCCACCCACTTTCACAGGCTGTTATATGAGTGCAGCTTGCAAGGTTGGTGTTTTTTTAAATTTATTTCTCTCTGGATAATGGAGGTCGGTTGACCCAATGAGAGACCTGAATTTGGCTCTATTGAGAGGTAAAGATGTAAGTTCGTGGGTGGCTTAAGCATTTTTTGATCAAAAACATGTGAACTAAGAATCTTAATGGAAAAGGTAACCCTTTGCCCATCAGTGAATGACAAATTCCGATACTACCTTAAAAATGTAAGCCTTTTCTACAAAGGCAACTTGAGTAGCAGAGGTGCAGTTACCATCCATCTGCTTCAGAGCCCCATATGCAGTAGGGATCAATTTGATGGTAGCAGGTCAGGCCTCCCTCAAGCACCTTTGAAGCTGATATTCACCTCTCACATCAATGGCACTTGGTGCTCTGCAGTTTCAAAGTCGCTTATTCACAATGGCGCCATTTGTCCACTCACAATACACTTTCACCGCAGCAGCATGCTGACAGTTTACAAAATGCAATGTTTCACTGCCACCCTTGCCTAAGGGTATGTTCACACGGCGTAATTGCAGAGCCCATTTTGCCGTGTATTTTAATGCGGGGTAAATGCATGCTACACTTATGGTAATTCATTAATCTCATAGAGAACTATGAATTACGCATCGTCTCCCCTGGCGTACAATACATTCGTATTGTACCGCGGGGGAGAGAAGTGACAGGTCACTTCTTCACACCGCTGATAGTAAGAGTGACTGGCCAAAGGCCGGCCTCCCGTCCCTGGAAGTATGCGCTGATCAGCGCATACCTCCAAAACACACAGCGTACTGCAGCGAGTACAGTACATGCCCCAGTACACCTTGTGAACATGCCCTCAGGGTGCATCCCCACGGTTTGCCGGCCGGTATTTGTCCTGTTTTGCGGCCGTCCTCACGGCCGCGGGGGGGGGGGGCGGCTTTTCTCCACGATGAGCGGAGAAAAGCCCTCCCCCCTCCCATTGAGAAGCACACATTCCGTCCGGTTATCGGACAGAAGATGTGCTTCTACAATGTTTTGCCGCCGAACCGCCGGCGGCAAAACCGTCCGACGGCAAAACCCGTGCAGTGGGGAATGCTGCACGGGTTTTCCATAGAGCACCATTGTGCTCATTTTCGGCCGGTTTTTCAAGCGGTCTGAAAAACCGCAAACTGGCTGAAAAACCTTGCTGTGGGGACGTGCCCTAACACCCAATCAGCATCCCTTTCTGCAACTCTGCTAAATCACCCCATTTACCTATGACAGCAGCGTTGGAAATGTGTACAGACAGTCTATCCTACATCTTATATACCAACCAAGCCAGCTCACCAATGACTTCCATGATAAGCTATGAGCTATCGAAAGTAGGAAGTGGTCATAATAATGTGACTTGACTGTGTATGAAACGCCCTGCAGACCTGTTTCTCTTTATACTGTTTTTTCCACTTTGGCTGTTTTTTTTTAGTACAATTGCAGTTTTTTCAAACCACGCACACTGCTGTAGCATTTTTTGCATGTAGTTTGTTCTTCCCCACCTCCCCCCATAGACCTCTATTGTTTTTTCTCCTACCCCTAAATTTTAATGCAGTTTTTGTAGTACAATTATATGATAAATAACATGTAATGGGAAAAATGCACCAGAAAAATAAAACAAATAATTAAAAAACACATGAAGCACTAGACTTTTTTTTTTGTTTAAAAAACTGCAGAAAAAACGCACGAAGCCTAAAGGATGCATTATTAAAGTGTATTTTGGCCAAAAACTGTCATACAATAGATGAGCGTCAAGGTGGCCTTAAAATGAACTAGAAATCCGGAGCTATAGACACACGAGCAGGAGGGGAGCCGCTGCTGTGGCTCAGCTGCGCCACCTGTCGGAGGACAGCTGCTGTGTCTGGCCCAGTCTCCTCCCTGTAGCCGTGCGGAGGAGGGGTGGGCAGGCAGGGCTGGATGTACCTTGAGCAGCTGAGCTGGAGGAGATAGAGCAAGTGCTGGGAGAGACAGCTGGAAGGAGATCCGTGTCTGGGGAGGGCACACATCATTCTCCCTCTGCTGCTGCTATTTGGATGCCCTGCGCTCTGTTCTTGGAGGTGGCATCCACTTTATAGATGCCCCTAGGTCTTGGGGCATTGCTAGGTGACACCGGCGACCTTGGACGTGCCAGCCGCCTCCTCCCTCTCCTGTGATCGCTGTGCTTTTACTGATACAAGATGCCAGGCTATGATTACAAGTTCCTGGAGAAGCTCAGGCGCAAGTTTCTGTGCCCACTATGTGGCAAGGCAATGAGAGAACCCGTTCAAGTGTCCACCTGTGGGCATCGCTTTTGTGACACCTGCCTGCAAGAGTTCCTCAGGTAAGCAAGAAGGGGAGGGACTGCTGGGCTGGTGACAACTGTTTCTAGCGCTTTCATTGTTCCTATGCCAGTCTGCCCCTTTCTATGTCCTGTTCATGCCCTGCTGCCATAGCATTGCTTGGCCTGTGCCTTCAAAACGGACCCAATCTCACAGGTTGTCACTTTCATGAATGAACCTGGTATTTGGTGGGCAGGCAACTTAAGCTTGGCATAAATGTAACATAAAAGCCATAAATGAACCCAGGCCATGCTATTTTTTGCATCTAATCCAATGCAAAGTATAGAATTTTGGGAATGTTTTGAATTAAGTGTTTTATTATTTATAAATTGTTTATTATTTATTAAATTAAGTATTTGTTATTTATTTAGAAAGTGTTATTATTAATTGTTATTTAGAAAGTGTTATTATTAATTGTTTATTATTTATTTAGACAGTGTTTTTTTATTTATTGTTTATTATTTAGAAAGTTTTTATTATTTATTGAATGAAATGTTCTTAACCAAAACATTAGATTCATAGGGATTATTATGCACACTTGTAATATGCATGGCTGGAAGCAAAGATAATTGAAATGATGGGAGTGATTTTCTATGTGGGGGTCATTCCCACCACTGCTAGTATCTTTTTTGCGATTGCGCTACTTCTTTGTGCAGTAGTTCTTACACTATCTGATAGTAACCTTTACCACTAAAGATCGAGAAAACTTTTATCCAATAAATATATAGATGAAAATAATTTATAACCATAGATAAAAACTTAACATCTTGGGGGTGATAAAAAATCTTTACAGGCAGATTTCCTCCTGCTGGTCTGTACTGAACAATTCTTTTTACAGTAAACCCATCCCAGTCCTTAGGAACCAAAGCTGTTGTACTGGTTGTAATTGGAGGCAGGTTCCATGAATGTCAATGCAAATATGTGAATTGAACTGCGGGAGGCTCTTTGTTTTTCATTGTTGCTGGTTGTCAACAAACACAAGGCTGGAAATTATATGTGTTGTTATGTGAATCAGGGGAAATGCACTTCAATGTGGTGGAAATAGGTGAATAATGTACAGAACATGGGGCACTTTTGCCCTTCACCTTAATCCTTTGTTCAGATCCCTTCTGCCTCTTACAGTCAGGAGGATTTACAGTGTCCTCAGCTCTTCTGCTGCTTGTAAAACTGCCAAAATCCCTCATCTGTGGTGCCAGAGCTATTCCCAGGGCACTCCATACAGATGCACTCTTACACTGTAGTCAGTGGGATTCCTCTTATTCACAGCTGTAATCGGCTTTGATTGCAAGCTCTTGTCATGCCATAACTGGTTAAATTATATACTTTGTGATATACTGGGCAAACATGGCATGCCAGCGAATAAAGATGGGCACAAATTGGTTTGAAATCTATTATACAAATTGGCTGAATCGGGTTTTTGCTTTGCTTTGGGTGGAATTAGGACTCTTGAATTCCTCAATTATACATTATTATTCAGTGGACCACTTTGTAATGGAAACTGTGCCCCTGAGTACGGTGGTTGAGGTCCGAAGGTTTACAAGAGCTGTGAAGGGTGATGAGACAGCAAATGTTTACATACCCATGTGCACATAGACTTCTATAGTATATGCTTTATCTCCAGTTAGTGCATCCTTATAGCAATCAATACTAACACAATAAGTTCCCAGACACTAAACTCTTAACTCCCTGACAACTATTCCTGTAATTTAACCCTAAGGTGCGATACTCTTATAATTGCATCACTTTCATTGCCAAGGGGAACAGCATGTCCGGAGTTAATGTGTATGCTAGTGTTTTGTAATTCCTGATTAGTGTATTTGTGTCATCATAATATTCATACCTGACCTAAATTCCTGCATTGGGTTATAGTTATGCAATGTGTCTTTGGACCAGTGCTCACCTATCAGGAAAGCAAAGTTTAGCTCCTAAAGTGAACATGTTGCTGCATGCAAGGCATCACTAGCATTAGAGTCACCTGCTGGTCTGTAAATTTGTACTAGAATGTAGCTATGGTCACTCTGTGGGGGATGGGTTTGATATACCAGCTAGATGCGGCCATTCATTAGAGGTTGGATTGACAAGTGTGTAGGTATGTAGTGATGGATGAACCTGCAGAGTATTGATCTTGTGAAGATACAGGCATGTTATGAGTAACACCACAATCTTGTTGTGTAACGCCTCGCCGGGATCCACCCATATGCCCCCCAGATATACACCTAATGCTTAATGTTCTCAGGGAGGAGGAGAAGAGCACTTTCATGCTTTGGTTCAGCTTCTGATGTCAGCTCCTTAAAGCCGCTGAGAAGTCGTTGACCAGTGTGTAGTCCTTTAAAATGAGGAAATGAGCATTTTTCATAAACCTTTTAATGACATTAGAAAGTTTGACATCACTTCTGTATCCTTTCCTTTTGATGTCCTGAAAAAAAAAAGAAATCAATTACATTTCTATATTATAAATTCCACTTTATTGTGATCAGGAACAATGCACGTGGTGTCTGGCAGGGAAATTAGTGAAATCTTTTCACAAAGTGCAGTAAAATAGGAGAATACCAAGAAATCAGTAGGAATAAGACTATGTATGTATTTTATTTAGTACTAACAGTATTGTGCATAGCCATAGGTTTCTGATTTTTGGAACTGTCCAAAAGTTCCCAATATCAAGAAGCGTCTGACAGCTTGAATTTTTTACTTGATGCTTAGTTTCTCTGTCGAATAAAAAGCATCGGAGGTGTCTGGCAGACACTTCTCAGTCAACTCCTATGGGAGTAAGGCTAGATACACAACACATTTATGGTGTACGTTCACCGTGTATGCCGGGAAAGCTCCTGAAATATGCTAAATGTATCCACAAGATTTAATGGCTTGCCGGAAGCCAAAAGCATGCCCTTGGCTGGCATGCATTGGGTGCTCCAAAAAAAAAAAAGAAGATATATATGTAATGGATGTCTCTTATGGGAATCGAACAGAGGCATTCATTTAACATATAGAGCCTGGCATGTACATTCAACAGAATCCAGAAATGTGTTATGGTACCTAGCCTAAGCATAAAGTTTCTATCAGTTCTGGGGCTGTAGGGCGAACAGTTTGTTTAGCTCTATATTTTAATGAACATGGACTATATAAGAATTCTATTCTCAATCTCTGATGTTGGGCTGTGGCTACAGGGGTGGGACTGTTAGCTGACTTATGTGGTATGTGTTCATGGGAATCTGTGGATTTATCCTGTCTATATTGGTTCATGTTCATAAATTGTTTTCCAACCCTTCCTGAATACTTGGAGACCAACATAGAGCGGCTGAATTTTTGTACTGGAAGCTTAGGCTACCTTCACACTTACATTTTGTTTTTTTCTTTCAGTTTTGCAGATTTTTTTATTCCAATTTATTTAAAAAGTACATGCTCTTTTGGTGTGCTTTTCCTATCGCAAATCATGTAATTCGTAACTTGATTTGTATTATGGAAAAATGCCACAAAAAATGCAACACACATGTCCAGGTGTGATTTATTTTTTTAATTTATTTTGGTGGAAAAAAAAATGGGGAAAAAGCACCACAAACTGCTTGAAGGAAGCTACACATACAGCATGCTGCATTTGTAAAAAATCTGCCACAGACTAATAGAAAACCACACCCAAAGTGCAAAAAAAGGAACCTACATAGTGGCCACAGTCATTTTTTGTTTTTAATCATTCAAAAATATACCAAAAACTAAACCTAATAATGTGTGTTTTTGCAGAAGCAGCCTCAAGCTACCCATACAGAATGAACGCTTGCTGGACCTGCTGATTTTGGTAGAACCAGTCGGCCATGTATGGTGACTTCCAGCTCTTCCCTTGGCAGATGTCAGAGGAAGGAAAATTTCAACATACACTGCCCTTCATTCTCATGGAAGAAAAGCATCCACTAGAGGTGTCTAGAAGTGGTTTCTTCTCCACTCCTCATTGTGAGCAAATGCATGCCAAGCCAAATTGCTGATATTTATGTAAGACTGTGTTCACATTATTCTATATGAACACGTTTGGCATAGCAGGAAAGCTCCTGGCGCACACATAGAACAAAGCCATAGGCCCTCATTGGCCTCGGTCAGGGTGTCATGCTTTATGCTAATCTCTCTTGGAACACAAGAATTGGGTTTGTCAAAATTTAACATGCACAATTCTTTCTTCCCCAAGATCTGCCAAAAAAATGTCGGATGAACTCATAATACATGTTAGATACACCTTCTATTGTCACAGAACTAGTGTCCAGTGGCGACGATTTGTAGCTGGCTAGACTTTCTCAATTACTTCAAGTGTCCTCTAAATGTGTCTGCTACAAAGCTGAATTATGCACAACTGTACTACAGGTAGACCAAAAGCATGTTGCACAGTTTTGCTGAATACAGTGCATGAATAAACATGCACACATCAAATTATATGTACATACATTCACATAAAATGCAAGAGATTAAGGCTTGATCCACACAGCATCGGACAAAAACCGTCCGATAGTCGACCGTTTTTTGTCCGATGCATGACCGCAGTTTTTGTCATGTTTTACACGAAAACCGCTGTTAGATTTTTTTTCTGTCGGCTCATACAATTGAATGTATAGGAAACTGGCGGAAAGAAGCCGGCGGCTCTAGGAACATGTAAAAACTGCCGGCGCCAGAAATTAATCGAAAAAAAAAACACTTTTTCTGTACTGTGTGGATATAGCCTAACGGTAGATGACTGCAAGACGCATTGATTTCTGCAAGCCCTATTCAGCGCTGCAGTCCCAGATTATTTTGTTAAAAAATTTCACCAAAAGTCCATGTCCCCACAGCACGGGTTTGCGGCCGGTTGTTCAGACGGTTTGCGGTTTTGCAGACCATCTGAAAAAGCGGCCGCAAACGAACACACCGGGCTTCTATGGAAAACCTGTGCAGCAGCATGTTCATTCTTCTGTCCGTTTTTCGGACGGCATATGAACATGTGAATGGGAAGAGGGAGGGCTTTTCTCCGCTCATCGCGTGGACGGCAACAAACCATACAAATACCGGTCGGATAGACTGACCGGTATTTGTCCTCTGCCGTGTAAACGGGCCCAAAGGCTTTGTCTACTCCGTGTTTTTGATGTGTATTTTGCAGCAGCATTTGTAAAAGAGTCTAAAACAAAGGAGAGGTATAAGGGTTTGTTTACACTGCATATTGCATCCGTTTTGGATTTGAAAAAATGCATTCAAAACGGCTGCAGAAATCGCATCCAAAACAGGTGCGTGTTTGGCTGCGTTTTTCCTGCAGCAGAAACGGACCTATAGTTTTAAATAGGGCGTCTACTGCATCAAACAGATCAAGAGTTGACATGTCAATTATTTGAACGGATCCGAAAGACGCATGTAAAACATCGGTGATCACTCGTCTGAACACCGATACGTGTTTTAAATGTTAATCACACTGCACATTGTTAGATGCGTCCATTTAGGGTCCAAAACATGGATCCAAATACGCATCTATAAACAGATCAAAAAAACAGATCCAACACATCTTGTGAACATACCATAAGTCTTCCCATTATATTTTGTCACTCTGTTGGTTTCCTTCCTGGCTTTGGCTACAGTAATGCTGCAAAGTATATGTCACAAAGCACCATGTAAAGCCATGAGCTATTCCAGGTAACCTTTTCTGCCCTCTGATCCTTAGCAGTCAACATCATTAATGCAATTACCTACACCAGACAATAGTCAAGTCCGGCGTACAAGCCTCAGCAAACTTATTCTGACACCCCCTTGAAAATTGAATAGGTAAAGGGCATCACTCCAACTCAAAAGAAGAAGCTTGATCCCTATTCACCCATGCAATGTTTCGGCTCCCACCACAGGATCCTTATAAAGGCATTGTATCTCTAGGAAGGTTTTAGCCTTAACAACCACTTAGTAGCACTAGTAACCAAGAGTGGTCAGAGTTATTTTCATGAATGGGTAAATTAGGTGGAATTGTTGCTGGATAGTTACATCTAATGGGAGAAACTACTAATAACAAGGGATTCTTCATCATAAAATGTAAGTGCTGGTCCTTTCAAAGATGCTTCACATTCTTCACGCTGCATGGGATTATTAATATAGCGGGGAACAGAAATGTTCCATATTTAGTTGCTGGTTTGCTGTACACCTCCTCCTCATATGGTGTCAATTAATCCATCGAGCTTTTATAAATACATTACTAAATTGCATGGATAACAGCTCCACATCATGCATTTATCAGGATTGCTTGCTGTAGCATCTACCTTTTTTTCTTCTTACAGTCACTGTCCAGATCCATCAGCTGTGAGCAGACACAGACTCCACACTGTAGTTGGCTGACAAGGAAGCTATGGAGATTTTATATTCCCAGTGGCTTTCCTGCTTTATAGGAGTATACTTTCACATGGCAGATCTCTTGCAGAACTTCTGCAACTGTCCTGTTCATCCGAATTGTGTCTTATAGGAATCCACACTGATAAAAGAACTGGTGTATAGAATGGATTTTTAATTAGACTTGTGTATGCGAACATACCGTTAAAGGGGTTGTCTCACTACATTGATTCATCTTAAATCAGTCCTGTTTTCTTGGTTTCATTTTGAATTCAGGGGCGTGTTTACTGGCTTCTAGTAGGCTGCAGTAGAAGCCAGATCTGTAGCTATAGCAACCAGTGCTGGCAGCCTATCATGAGAGATCAAACAGGTCTTTAGCTATAGCAACCAGTGCTGACATCCTATCATGAGAGATCAAACAGGTCTGTAGCTATAGTGACCTGAAGACATATATTGCAAAGTGACTTGTTTTTGTAAGATCTTTAACATAAAAAGCTATCCTTGTCGTGAGACAACCCCTTTAACAGCACTTTAACTTTACAATAAGGAATTGTTATTTTGTCGGTTCCATAATATATTTGTGTAACCTCATCAATGGTCAGGTTGTCCTTCAACATGATCCCTTACTGTACTTGTAGAAATTCCTTGTTATTACTCCTTGTTATGTGAAACCGCTCAACCTGGGCAAATATTTGCACATATTCCCTTATAGTTCATCCACCAGCATTCTGCTCATTGTTCTTAGTAGAAGCGGCCCCTGCTTTCCATTTTCCACATAATCTTTCACAGGGTTTGTTGAAATTACGCACTTGCAAGTGTGGAATTCAAGGCGACGCGCAATGGGCCGAGGCAGATATCTAGTTATTTTACGACGCGTATACGCCTTAAAGAATTGGCATGTCAGATCTTTTCAGGCGCAAGAGATGATGCATGTTTTACATTGCAGGCTATGAGAAGTATACTTGAACATTGTTTTTGGTGCATATCGGCACGACATACGTGCAAGAATACGCTGTGTGAACGTAACCAAAAGGTTGAAATTGTCCTTTTCTCAGCTAGGTAAGGAGAAGCATTGGAATAACCCAGGAGGTTACAACTATTAGGTTTTAAAGCCTACAATGATAAGTGCATTTTTCTCTCCGTCCCGAATAACCGTACATCCAAGGTGACTATATTTCTGGGATGAACCATGCCCTATACTGGAATAGTATGACGGGTCACATATGTTGTTATATATCACATATGGTTGTAGAACATCTCCAAAGATCTGATGGATTGGTAAACTCCAAGTTAATGACCCTCATTTATTTGCTTCCGCTTCCAGGGTCTTCCTGTCCAGGGTAAATAAGAAAAATCGCAATCTGCATTAACAAACAATCATTTACTGACTCTAAATTGTCTAATGGGGCATAGCATTAGCTGTGAAAGGAAATGATGTATAACATAACTATGCAACATGAAGGAGAGTACCAGATTTAGGAGCCCCATTTACTAATGTACCTTGTGCATGAGTCCCAAAACTCATTCAAGAAAAAATTAAGGTTACTGATTTCTCTGTTTTGTTCCCGATGAAATGGCAACTCTGGAGCATCTTTCCTTAGACCTCTGTATTGCAGGGTTCCCCTGTTATTCCTCCTAAAAGTTACACAATCAACATGTCAGCTGGGTATTACCATTTGGGGGGGTGTCCCTGCTAAGTGTGATATTACCCTGTCAGTGCTGACAGAGTCAGTGTATGCAAGAATACACCCCTTTTCAAATTGGAATGTAAACACCAAGTTGACTAATTCAGTAATACATGTCTAGATGGAATAACAGCACAACACAGAGTTTTAATGGGGTTTTGCCAGGACGTGCCTTATCTGCTAATAAGCAAATGTAAACAAAGCCATGCTGAGCTGAGAGAGAGAGAGAAACAGCCAGAGCACAGAGCCGTGCATAAGGGATCGTGTGAAATGTTCACTCAAATAATCAAACTGCAACTAGTGGATTCTGTATACAAACGACAACAGCTTTCTCCACAGCAGCTTGGAAGCTTCTTCATGTTCCATGTTATCAGATAAAGCAGGGATCTACTCAGATAATCACATCTAGTGGATTCTGTATACAAAACACAACATATTTCTACCCGGTGCCTTGAAAGCTTCTTCAGCTCCCTTTCATCAGATAAGAAGTGTGCTCTGCGCAAGCCTGGCCAGCAGCTCTTGTCAGGTCGTATCTAATAGAAGCTTTTAAGCTAAAGGCAGGTAAGGCAGCCTGTAGCTCTGTCAGGCTGCAATTTTTGTAATCACATATATTTAGAAAAGTGATTATATACCTATTTTGGAGGATCCCACGTCAACATTACATCGTGGCAAAACCCCTTTAAGAGAAGATGTTCCAGAATTATTATTTCACAAGGATTTATAAAACAGACATGTCAGGAGATGTCACAGGTCCTCTTTATACTTTAGCTCAACTACAGGCAAAACTGCTGCTTTATTACTATTAAATGTACATGCTCAGAAGAAAGTTGTTTGCCCAACAGAGATGTGCTCTACTTATCACTGCTCACTCACAGCCTTGTTGATAGACTTCTATGGGTTGGTTACACTGACTTCAGTGGGGCACATGAGTGTGAAGCTGAGCATGCGCAGTAAGGATCAGTGAGCACAGCATGCAGAGGAGTGGTGGTTTAACAAAAAAAAAGGAGGTATTTGACCAAATATAGTTGGGATTTTGTTTAGAATCACTTTTTGCTTGGTTTTCAAGTAATTTTAGCTTAAATAGTTTAATAGTCTAATCCCTTTAAGATAGTATTTTATTTTAAATAGTGCTTGAGACCAGTGTGATGTCTTCATCACCATTATTTAAAGATCAGCCCTGATTGATATGAATAGCATGCGTTATCTCGTTATAGTTGGCACCTTTTCAAAAGGACCTGTGACATTGTCCGTTTTGGTAAATCCTTGTGTCCCCTATGGAATAACAATTCTGGAGCATCTTCTCTTATATCTCTGTGTTGTGCTGTTCTTCTGTTATTCCTTCTGGAAATGCATTACTGAATCAGTCAGTTGGGTGTTAGAGTAAGTTCACACTTACTTGTGTGTCAACAGTACACCATGTACTTTAGAAGTATGCTCTGGCCAGCATGTACTTCTAAAACGCTCGGCCCGACCCCCATTCACTTTTATTTTTTAACAACCGATAACCATAGCTCTCAATGAGAGCTGTGAATTACCATAGTTGCGGGACGTATTTCAGTGCAATTACGCGCCAAAATATGCGACACAAAGATGCAGAGTGAACATATCTGTAGGCTAGGGCCACACAGCATAGGACAAAAATCTTGTCGGAAACCAAAACCTAAAAACCACTTTGAAACTGGGTATTTTGTCAGTTTTTTGGTCCAGAGCAGCTGGGTTTCCAACGAGTTTTTTTGGGTGTTTTTTGTTGAGGTTTTTGGTGTGTTGTTTTTGGGCAGTTTTTCATGCAGTCTGTGTGTTCGTCCCCACGGCAGTGGTTTTCAGTCAGATTTACAGACCGTTTTTGAAGACCTTCTGTAACGCGACTGTCAACCTTTTACATAGACTTAAATAGAAAATCCGTGCAGTAGTTGACACTGCATGGATTTCCTGCTGGATGGCTTTTGATACCACTGGCGCAACGAAAAACTTAGAACACGTTCATTCCAGAATATGAACATGTGGGTGTGAAGGGGAACGGCTTATATTCGCAAACCGTGGCCAAAAAAAGACAAAATATCGGTCAAAAAATCCGACCGGTATTTTGTCTGTGCCGTGTGAACGTGCCCTATGTGAAAAGTTCTCTGTCAGATTTTCAGAGATTTCTAAATGCTCAAAAACACAGAAAATCTGACGGAAAACCTGTGCTGTGTAGACATAGCCTTAGGCCGTGTTCACACGGCTTATTCCCGACGGATTTGTGCGCCGTATTGAGCGCACAAATCCGCCGTGAATAAGGGGCGGGAAGGGGGCGGGGCCGGTGCGGGGCGGGGGCGCCGCTCCCGGCCCCATAGACAATGCATTGTCACTTTCTCCCCCCGCGGCGGATTTGCCGAGCGGGGAGGAGCGACGGAATCCACTGTTCTCTATGAGAGCAGTGGATTACCGTAATGACTCCGACGGATTGGCGCCGTATTGAAGCGCAAATCCGGCGCGGAATACGGCGCCAATCCGTCGGCAAATAAGCCGTGTGAACGGGCCCTTACAATTCCAGTTTTCAGAAGGGTTTGTTCCTGAATACACACTCTGTCAGCACTGATTGGTCAATGACAGGCTATGCAGGAATAGGTTCCCAATTGGTAACACCCAGCTGACAGACTCATTTATACATTTCTAGGAGCAACAACAGAGGAACAAGCACAACACACGAGTTATAAGAGAAGATGCTCCAGAATTGTTGTTGTACAGGGAACACAAGGATTTACTAAAACAGACGGATCATTAACAGCCACAGGTCCTCTTTAAAGGGGTTGTCTCACTACATCGATTCATCTTACCTCAGTCCTGTTTTCTCAGTTTCATTTTTTTAATTCAGGCTCGTGTTTACTGGCTACTACTGGCCTGGCCAGGAGCTGCTGAGGACACCAGGTCTGTAGCTATAGCAATCCGCGCTGGCAGCCTATCAGGAGAGATCAAACAGGTCTGTAGCTATAGCGACCTGAGGAGCTGATGCAGCCCATACAAGAGGAGATATCTAGGAATAGGTGGGACACTGTTAGGCCCAGTTCACACGGCTTATTCAAGCCGTAATTGCTTGACGGATTTCGCCCACAATTACGGCTTGAGTAAGGGGCGGTTCGGATTCGCTGAGCGGGTAGGAGAGACGAAATCCACAGTTCTTTATGAGAACTGTGGATTACTGTAATGGCTGGGACGGATTCCAGCCGTATTGCAGCGCAGTACGGCGCGCAATACGGCTGCAATCCGTCCCTGCAATAAGCCGTGTGAACGGCCCTTTAATGGACACATATTGCAAGGTAACTTGTTTTTGCAAGATCTTTTACATAAAAATCAATCCTTGTAGTGAGACAACCCCTTTAAGGGATGGGATTAAAATTTATGTGTTGGAAGCAAAAAAAAATGGGCAAGGATTTGAGCAACTTCAACAAATTGTGATGGCTTGACAGCAGAGGCGTAACTTAAAGCTCTGGGGCCCTAGTGCAAAAAGTGAAATGTGCCCCCCAGCTCCCATGTGCCACTTACAATGCTGGTATCGCCTTATGTGGAAGAAGGGCTTCTTGGCCCCCTCAGGCTGCAGGGCCCAGTGTTACCGTTACCTCTGCACCCCCAATAGCTAGGCCTCTGCTTGACAGCTGATTCAGAGCATCTTGAACCTGGCAGGTCATATGAGGTGTTTAGCGTGTATTGAAGAACAACCAGTGAACCATTAATAGAATTGTGGGCAGCAAAGACTCACTGTGAAGGCTGTGTGGTCTGGTTTTACAGGAGAGCCATTGTAGTACAAATAGCTGAAAAAGTTCCACTGACCACTACTAAAAGTGTCTACATTAAGCATTTGAGCTTCAGAATTGGACCATGAGCAATGAAAAGGTGGCCTGGTCTGATGAATCAGGCAAAAAGAGATTCCGCCAGAAAAAGAGCTATAGGCTGATGCAGTTCTGTGATGTTTTCCCATAAAAATTTAGGGGGACATGTATGAAAACAGTCTTGGTCTAAGACCTTCTTTGTTGCCCATAGCAACCAATCAGAGCTCCATTTTTATTTTTTCAGAGCTCTATATGAAGTGAAAGGGGAGCGCTGACTGGTTGCTACGGGCAACAAGGACAGTCTTGGACCAAGACAGTTTTCATACATGTGGCCCTTAATGATTAGTGAACTTGAGTTCTGATATGATTCCACTGACACTATTGAAAGTTAAGAAGTAAAAGACTTCAAAGGGGTTGTCTCACTACAAGGATTGCTTTTTATGTTAAAGATCCCTTTGCAATATATGTCCATTAACAGTGTCCTACCTATTCTGAGATATCCCCTCTTGTATGGGCTGCATCAGCTCCTCAGGTCGCTATAGCTACAGACCTGTTTGATCTCTCCTGATAAGCTGCCGGCACTGGTTGTTATAGCTACAGATCTGTTTGATTTCTCCGGATAGGCTGCCGACACTGGTCGCTATAGCTACAGACCTGTTTGATTTCTCTGGATAGGCTGCCGGCACTGGTCGCTATAGCTACAGACCTGTTGTCCTAGGCAGCTTGAGTAGCCAGTAGAGGCCAGTAAAAATGAAACTGAGAAAACAGGACTGAGGTAAGAGGAATCGATGTAGTGAGACAACCCCTTTAATTGTATGCATCAAATATTTTGGAGAATTTCATACATTTCAGTACAAGCCTCTTTCAAGCCATAGGAAACAATAATATTATTTACCGTAACTTTCTAGATACATAGGTTGATTTATTTGTTTTCCTTTTTTTTCCCCAACATTAAAATATTTTTAGCCTGTGGAAATAGAAAATATGTCAGGATTTCATGAAGAAGAGGTGAGAGAGGTATAAATCATACAATCCTTCATTGCTTGAGAAGTTTACATGCAGCTATCATTCTGGCCTCTATTCTGTCATAAAAGACAATTATTTACAATGGATTTCTAGAAATATTTCGTGTCTGCGGTTCCTAATTTCCCTCTGCTCGTCCTCGGCTGCACATTACATATGAAGAGTGGGTGTCCTGGCTCTTGAGATGTTTTGCTGTTTCAACAAGGCTTAATAATCATAATGTGTTCTCCGTATTGGATAAGCAGAGGGCTGAGGATAAGAGCCGCATAACCATTTATACCATCCCTCCCCCACCTTTGTCTAGGGCCTGATGAACATCCCCTCTCAATCCCTGACTTCATTAAGTGCCACTTGGCTGACACACAATGGCTGCTGTGCTGTGAGTGACGTGGGGAGGAGTTGAATATATACAAGGGAAGGAGGGAGGAAGCTTGTTTAGCAGCTGCTACTCATATTGCTGCCTGTGCACGTGTGCACTAATACCCCCAGCTCACCCATAGGCTGTTTCTGCACACTTGTCAGTCTGATTAATGTATTTCCGAGCAGTTGTCTGAGATTGTGCATCAGGGTGGGGGTATTGTATGCTGCTGGTTCAGCACGCACACATCTGTTGATCTTGTGCATGTGCAAACCTAGTGGCTCAAGCTGTATTCACACTGCATTTTTTTGCATTTTTGATGCATTTAAAAACTGCATGGAGTAAAAGCGCATGTGTATTTCATTAACCCAGATTTCAATAAGGTGTTCCAAATTTTTAAAATATATAAAAAAAAAAAAAAAATGCATTTCGAATGCATTTTTGATGTTTTTAATGCTGTTTTTATTTAAAGAGGTTTTCTCACCGTGCAGTTTCACTGCACTAGAGCCAGTTTTAGGGTATGTTTACACGATGTACTGCGGTGCGTATAGTACGCGCCACAGTACATCGTGTTCTTTAGGAGCTTGCGCTGATCAGCACGTACTCCCGCGGCGCGGGGGGTGGGCGGCAGCCATATCACTTATCTCCTCGCGTGTACAATACGATCGTTTTGTATGAGCGGGGAGAGGAGGCGTAATCCATAGTTCTCTATGAGAACTATGGATTACCGTAATTTCGGCACACATCTCGACCGTATTAGAGCGCAAATACGCTAAATGAGTGCCGTGTGAACATACCCTTAGGCCATGTTCACACGGCATAAAATGGGCCGTATTTCGGTCCGTAATTACGCGCCGAAGTGCGCAAATTACGGGCTGAAAACGGCCCATTCGTTACGGTAATTCACAGTTCTCATAGAGAACTATGGATTACGTCTCCTCTAATTGACGTGTGAATTACTAGCCGCAAATACGCGCCGCTAGCAATTCAAGTCTATGGGCCGGCGAAGTGCCGGCCCCCTGCTCAGTCCCCCGCTCCCGCCCCGCGTCACACGGCGTAATTGCGGAGCGTAATTACGCCCTGCAAATACACCGTGTGAACCTAGCCTTAGAATCGTACATGCTGTCCCGGCTGTGGGTGGGTCTATATCCGTGATTAGCATATCGGCTCTGTTGTTCCTAGCTATTCCTGAGACATGTTCTAAATCTCTTGCACTTATGTCAGTGTATTACACAGGGTGCAAAGCTCTAAAGTGTGTTTACTTGGTTAATTGAGAAGCTTACAAAGTCTGTAGCTAGAGATAGGACTATGCAGGAGGTGACTCACCGTAGATGGACTGAGTGACCGCTGCTTAGAGCAATGAGAAAGCAGGGAGAGAGATGGTCGTAACCAAAGAAATCTGTGGACTCTAAGGCTATGTTCGCATGGCTTATTTTGGGACGCATTTCGCCACGTAATGAGAGCGTACTGCACTCTAATATTATCGAAATCAGCCCCAATAATTACGGTAATCAACTGTTGTCATAGAGAAAAGAAAAAAACAGAAGGGGCGCTCCTTATAGTGAATCCATGAGCCTGGTCCCGTCAGTCAGGTTTGAATAGATGAGTGCCGGGGATCGCATTTTTTTCTTCTGTCTTCCACAGTTGTCATAGAGAACTATGGATTACGCCTCCCCTGCCCGCTCGTACAATACGATGAGCGGGGAGATAATTGACATGTCATTTATTCGCGGCGATTATGCGCCACGAGTAATGACAGTCTATGGGTCTGGCGTGAGCTCCCGAACACCTGGCGTGAGCTCCCGAACACCCGGCATAATTGCGGGTCGTACTGTACACCCTGCAATTAGCCGTGTGAACATACCCTAAGAGGATATAAAATCTTCTTTATGTCCTGACCAAAGAAAAATCAACAAAGCAACGTATTTTAAAAAAAGTCTTCAATTACCCGTCCCTGCATGTTAAAAGATAATTATTGTAGTTAGAAAACCCTTTTAAGGTTAGGTTCACATGCTGTAGCCTATTTTGAATTCAGAATTTTTAGAAAAACATTGCAAAAATAGCAATCGGAATGTAACAATGGTGTGTGTGCGCGTGTGCACGTGTGTGTGTGTGTGTGCGCGTGTGTGCGTGTGTGTGTACCACTACTAAATAATTTTTGAAACTACCAGAAGAATATTATGTAGTGACGCATCACCGTCCCCTTGATAACTGGACAGATTTGTCATTCAGGAGTCTAGGATGGCCCGGTGATAATCCTAACAACCCTTAGTTTATTTGGTAATGTATGGTGGTGTACAAGCTAATTCTTTGGGGTTCTGTGTCTATGGCTCTCCCTCGACCAATAAGCCTGGTTCATGTTTGGTTGCATGCAGGTCTGCAAGAGACTCTCATAAGATGTGGGTGTTTGTTCTATTCTGTTCACTGTTGATATCTACAAGTTAGTTTGGCCTTGAGTTCTGATTGTTCAGAGGGGCAAATTAAACTCCCCATAAGAATTCCCGCTCACCTCAGGGAAAACACATTGATAGATATTTTACTGGAATGGAACAATTTCTGCCGAGAAGGTCAGGGAGCGAGCAATGCCAAGTAATGATAACCAGCCACGTCCTTCACAACAGAACTTCTATGACACCATGGCCTATGGGAAGAACTGCCGAGCTCTGATATATATTAATCTCACACGGCACAACTCTCGAACCCTCCTCCTCTATTCTCTGGCTGCGTGCACCAAGCGTGGGGAGCAGGCCCTGTCTTGTGGAAGCCTCAAGTGTTGAATGAAAGCATGAGGAGTGTTGAACGGACCTGTCCATGCCTGCCCAATATCTGCACGGAACTTGACATTGATACACATGGATGCATGTTATGCTTATAAAAATTTACATAGAAAAAAACAGGCTTACTTCACGTTCTTACTGACCTTGTCTGCAATCTCTAAGAAGCCAGTGCTGTACCCCAGACTGTCAGCTGACTTCATGGTTCCTTCATTTCCTTACCATAACCTTATAGGCATCCTATCTTTTTCATCAAGTCCCATTCTTTGTTTGCTTCAGGTTCACAATCTTTGTTCTTCAGGAGGATGTATGTGTCTTTGTGAAAGCATTCATTGAAGCCAAGCAATGATGACGTAAGCAGGGGCAGGCAGTGTCTGCAAAAACCCATGTCTATGCAAACAGCAAATATTGAAAATATACTAGTATTGTCGGCCATGATGATGGTGTAGAAAACAAGCAGCTAATGGCTACTGAGAAAATATGGTGCGGAAATTGTGCAATGGGAACAGGCGGATTACACTTTATACCTCAAACACATGCAAATGATTAAGGGGATGTTCACATTGCATTTTTGGATACGTTATAAGATGCGTGTTTGGATCCATGTTTTGGACCTTAAACGGACCCAGACACACATCTAACAATGTGCATTGTGTTTTACATTGCTTTCCATGTAAAACATGCATTGTCGTTCAGACGAGTGATCGCCCATGTGTCTTTGTGATGTGTCTTTGTGATGCGTCTTTTGGATCAGTTCAAAGAATTGATATGTCAATTCCTGATCCGTTTAACGCAGCATGCGCTCTATTTAAAACTATGGGATGTGTTCCTGCAGCAGCAAAAATGCATCCAAATGTGCACTTGCATTTTGTATGCGTTTTATGCATCGCTTTTGTATGCGTTTTTTTGGATAGAACATGTATTAAAAAACGCCGTGTGAACATACCCTAAGGGATGCAAAAGTATCCAATGCACTGACTACATACATGGACCTCTGGATATATGTTAGATAGTAGAGTTGCCCTAGGGTTTGGCTCTGTACTGTACCCAATGTATGACTCCCAAATTCTGTCAAATCCAGCAGAAAACATTCAGAGCATGCTTTATCAGATGACTTCTATAAGGAGCTATTCTCCTTAAAGCCAAGATTCCATGGAGATGTGATGTTTTGCAATGCATACTTGAATGTGATATGCCACTAGCAATTGAAGAAAGAATTATGGTTTTGCAATAATTGTGATTACAAAATAGGGATCTGTAACATCTAAACACACACCTATAGACTCCTCTGTAGACTATAGGGGTTGTCTCACTACATTGATTCATCTTACCTCAGTCCTGTTTTCTTGGTTTCACTTTGAATTCAGGGGCGTGTTTACTGGCTTCTACTAGGTTGCAGTAGAAGCCAAGTCTGTAGCTATAACAACCAGTGCTGGCAGCCTATCAGGAGGGATCAAACAGGTCTGTAGCTATAGCGACTTGAGGAGCTGATGCAGCCCATACAAGAGGGGATATCTCAGATTAGGTAGAACAATGTTAATGGACATGTATTGCAAAGTGACTTGTTTTTGCAAGATCTTTAACATAAAAAGCAATCCTTCTAGTGAGACAACCCCTTTAACATATCACACTACTAGTGTCGTGCTTCAGGTTTAGGGCGATCTCAAATTCAGCCCGAATTCGAACAATTTGATCTGAGTTGCCCAATATATGTTATATGTTATGTGAGCGCGCTTGTTAAATGATCAGATGCAATATGTTGCCCTGGCTCCACAGGCTTTGGTATAGCAGTGTATGCAGTGACACATGGAATCACCACGGCTTGTGCTGTGTGAGTGAGGCCTTAGGAGCACAAGTTAGAACATCTGATAACCAGTGAGTCATTTTGTAATCGAACTTACATTTCTTTTGTTGGTTTGTTGGTTTGTTTGGGATGCTCCTGGTATACATGATAAATGTGTCCATAGGGTTAAATAGCATGGCAGAGGCCAAACGTGTATCCTTTTTACTTCTATCTGGCTGGTATACCAGTGTACAGCAAAAAAAAAAATAAATAAATAAAAGGGTGCGGGGTGAAATAGCTTAGTAGACCACACTATTCCAGCCATGACAGTCCAGTAAAAAATGTGTATGTTAGGTTAGGCTACATCCACATCAGTGTCGGAGATTCTGTTAGGAGCCTCTATCTCTGACTCCCTCAAAAAATGTATATATATAAAAAAGCATGATGCGCTATTTTTTCATTAAAAGGTCTGACACCATGACGGAAACCTTACAGATCACATTACAGTCAATAGGGTCCCTCAGGCATCGTTGGTGTCCTTTATGTCACTGCCATTATTTTCAGGTATTCTGTACCTATGATGGAACAATAAAACGGAGATGACAGTGCAGATGTGCACGTTGCTTTAAATGCATATCTTTTTACAATGGGATTCTATGGATGATGGAAACCACTGTATGGTATCTGTCATAGACATTCACTTAATTGATACCTCCACAACTTTTAGCCGCCAGGAGACATTATAGCCACCGGCTTAAAAAGGAGAAAAGAATATCTATATACTGTGAGTGTGTGTGTGTGTGTGTGTATATTATTATTATTATTATTAAGTATTTTAGAGCGCCATTGAATCCAGGGCGCTGTACATTCGGGGGGTTAAACACATTACATAAATCAAACGAGTACAATGATAAGTGAACAATGACAATTGGCACGACAGAGGGAGAGAGGACCCTACCCGCGAGGGCTTACAATCTACAAGGAGGGGGAAAGAGACAGGAGGTGAGGGGCAGACATGTATGTGGAGGAAGTAGTGACAAGTTTAGTGAGGGTTGTAGGCAAGCCTGAAGAAATGGGTTTTCAGGTTGTTTTTGTGTATATATATATATATATACACATAGTGTATACATTTTGGTTCTATTTTACAACAGGTATGGGATCAGGTTTGATGTGACCTCCATTAAATGTTAACATGACGGTGCATATGTTAGTCTGAGGCCATAACCTCAGGCTTGGATTACATCAGGCACTTGTGTGCCATTTACCTGATGTAATACTATAGTGTCCCATCTAGATATATGCAGAACCATAAGAGATTCTAGCACAACATGCTTTATTGCAGACAATTTTAGGGCAGAAAATACATGTATGTACTTCAACAAATCCTCACGTGCTTTTGCACTAAATTCAGACTTTTCTTAATGACGCTGAAATATCTCTGTGTGACACCAGCATATAATGAAGAAGAATGGATCCAGGTTAATTGCAGAGAAGCAGACTGACAAGGTATGCTAATAGCTGCCTCCTGGTTACTCGGTTTTGCATAGGTTGCAGTTCCTCGCCATGAGCGCGTTCTGCCTAGCAACAGATGGTGTAGCTGTGCTGACATCTGTCTGCTAGGAGTAGGTGTGAGGAAGCAGACCTAGGCTTTGTTCTGAAAGCCTGTGCTCAAACAAAGGACATTATTTTTTTTTTTCATTACACAAAGGGCAGAAAAAGCGAAAGTTATCATGTGACTTCATGTTCTTAAATTTGCATTAAAACATTATTGTGTGGTGAACTGTGTATATAGTACTACCTATAGGTGGTGTTACTAATGTCTCTGATTTATTTTAAGTAGAATATGTAGCTCAAGTTCAGTCTCCCCAGAGTGAGGACATGAGGGAAGGATGCAGGACGTGTAAAGTGATCCTTAGTATCATGTTAATTTCACTGAGAGATCTTGAAGGTCTGGGTTCTTGCAATATGTCGGCTCCTTGTGTGTCTGTGCAGAGGTCAAAGGGGCAGTATCATTGAAACTCACACTAATGGCAGATACGCACCATTTGCTTCCTTACAAGCATCACTTATTGTCGTCATTTTTTTCTTGTTTTATTTATAACGGTTCCTTTAAAGAAGAAATATTGTAAAAATGATCTTCTGACTTCATAGATGCATGTGATAATAACTGCAATATTTAATGGGAAAAAAACTAGGATCTCTAGCAGGGACATCACTAGGATGAATAGGGCCCCATAGCAAAATTAGATGGGGCCCAACAACATAGTGTCAGTAAACTGAAAAAGCAGCATATAGCTCTAAGAGAGGTAAAGTTTTTCCTTAACGGGGTTTTGCAAAGAAGTGAGTTCCTTACCTAACAGGCTGATACTCCACTCTTGAGGGGCGTTGTGTTTCTGTGTTTAAAAAAATAAGTACCTCCTCTGTGATGTCATCACTTCACCTCCCATGCACGCTCCTGATACTCAGTTTCTGTAGTTGAGCAAACATTGTTTGTCTAATCCACACAGGATAACTGTATTGTGCACAAGCTATATGTGTTTTATTTCTCCCTCTTATTTGCTCAGGAGAGAAGATAAGCTCAGCAGACAGCCTTCTTTCATTCCTTCTTCACGAACACTGCAGGGGGAAAAGGAGGGGGCTGAGCAGAGAGCAAGGAGGCGTTTGCAGGTTTAACAGATAATTACATTACAACCAGGGGATTCTCTATACAAAAGACACAAGATCTTTCTCCCCAGTCCCTTCCAAGCTCGTTCATGTTCCCTGCCATCAGATAAGAAGTGCAAACAACACAACGTGGCCAGATCAGCTCCTGTCAGCTCCTGGTCGTGTCTAATGTAAACTGTCAGGAAACCAAGGGCATCTTAGTCAGGCTGTAGCTCTCACAGGCTTCACTTTTTTTTGATGACATATATTTAGAAAAGTTATTAAAACAACATTAGATCGTGGCAAAACCCCTTTAAGAAGAGAGCCAAAAGGCTTTGTCCATGCCCCCCCCCTCCCACCACCCCCACCACCCTTCCCAGCACGATATGATGAGGAGCCGCTTAAAAGAGTGAATCTGTGATGCTGTAGTTCACTGTGTGAACTACAACGCGGACTGCCCATTCAATAATTGGCTGTCGGATTACACAAGGATTTTGAGGAGCAAATTAACGCGAAATCCACGTTAAAATTCATCGTGTGAACGAGCCCTAATGGTGTGTGAATAGCTATAACATGCAATTTTGCACTATTTATATAGTGCTGTCATGTTCCACAGCTCTGTACAGAGATTGCCATCATACTCATTGCTCCCTATCCCAATTGATCTAAATTCCACATTAGGCTATCCGTATGTTTTTGGACTGTGGGAGTGAAAAGGATTATCCAGAGTAAACTCATGCAAACAAGGGGAGAATATACAGCCTCTTTGCAGATGTGGTCCTTTGGTTGGATTTGAATCCACGACCCCAGTACTGCAAGGCAACAGTACTAACCACTGAGCCATGTTTTCACTTAAATCTTCCATTCATAAAAGCTTCAGCGCAATAAGTTAATTGAGATCACGTTTAGACAATGGAGAAGATTTACTAAACTAATTGTGCCCCAATTCTTGCTCAGTTTGCACTATAAACCTGTTGTGAATACCTTGTACAATTAGGTTGCTTCACATGGCGTGTTTTTTTATGCGTTTTTGGATGCTTTTTTTGTGTAGAAAGGCAAAGCAATTAAATGGGTTTTGCCAAGAAGTCAGTTCCTTACCCGTTATCTGCTCAGCAGAAAAGATAAACACAGCAGCCTGAGTCACAGATGAGGGAGAGGGGGTCTGAGCAAAGATGCAGTGGCAGGGAATATCTACAATGTTTACACAAATAATTACATTAGAACCAGTGGATTCTTTATACAAAAGACACAGTCTCATTCAATGCTTTTTCTCCCCAGTCCCTTGCAATCTCCTTCATGTTCCCTGTCATCAGATAAGAAGTGCATACAGCGCAAGCCCGGCCCTCGTGTCTAATGTAAACTGTCAGGTAACAAAGGGCATGGAAAGAAAGCTGTAGCTCTCAGAGGCTTCACTTTTTGTAATCCCATATATTTAGAAAAGTGATTACCCATTTGGGAGGATCCCACGTCAACATTACATTGTGGAAAAACCCCTTTAATGCTGTACATTTCTGCACCAAAAACGCTGCATGTGAAAGCACCCTTAGGTGTTTTAAACACGTTTTGACCCTCATTAAATTGTTTGTGGCTTAGTAGGCAACATGTGCTAACATTTTGGCAGAAAATATTTGTGTAAAGTAGACATGTGTCCAACAAGATGTATCAGATAGCATGAGCCGCTGTGATACATCTGGTGCATCTTTAGACTTCTTTTTCTATGTTTATACTGTCTGCATATTAGGATTAGTAAATCTGCCCTAATATGGCATGGCACAAATATTTTACACTGCGAAATGCCCTGTCTGTGCTCCCAAATGACATCAATGCAGGGCAAATTTGCCGTTCCCACTGCTGGAAGTGTACAACACAGGGTAAATCCATGTATAAATATACCATGGGTGGAAATACTATTTGAAATATTCACACAAGACCACAGAGATATTTACTCACTAACAAAAGATATTCTGTTTCTTTCAGTTGTACCAAAGTTACGACAAACATTTGTTCTATTAACCGGTGCATCTGTGATAACAAAGCACTTGTTATGCTCGATGGAAGTCTGCTCCATTACTATATGGGAATGTTGGGAAATCTTTTCTCTGCAGATGGTTATTATTAGGAACCTGTGCCAAGTAAATAATAATTGAACCAGTTACTTGCTGTACAAACAGTTGTTGTAAAGAACTCCATTGATATGGTTAAAGGGATGCTACCATCAAACATGTTTTTTTCACATATTACTGAGCAATATGCAACTGTTATACGGATTATTTAAAAAAAAAAAAATTTATTTTTTTTTAAAGTTCCCCTATGTACATGACTTGCTAGTTTGTCTCTGACTTCCCATCTGTGAGCACCGATAGCACAGCAGTAAGCATCGCTTGATGGTTTCCTTCCAGGCTGACTATGGCCAGAGAGGTGTAAGTGCTATCAGCAGGACCTGATAAGTGTGAAAAAAGCTGGAGACCCTGTTGTGCAGAAAAAGATTAACCCATTATCTTTTAATGTATTGCTCTTGTCATTGCCATGTCGGCGGTCTAGTCTAATCTTATCTGGGCCTGTAGAGAACAATAAAGTGATCATTTATGTCATTACCTACGATTTGTAATGAGGGTACATAGAGATAAGCAGCAGCTGCAGTTAAGTGAGATTAATCTTACCAGGAGTTTTATCTCTTTACTAATCACAGCTAGAAAAGAACAAGATTTTATATGCAATTTTTAATTGGAAAGGACTGGCGAAATAGATAAAAAAAATGCTGCCAAAAATTCTAAAAGAAAATGTTTTTTCAGGATTACTGGTTTTAACAAAAATGCTCCTTTCTGATGGACGCTTCCATTTGGAAATAATCTTTTTCACAATGAAAAATAGATTCTAAATTCCTGGCTATCATATCACTATAAAATGATGATCAAAATGAAGTCTCTATGTGACCAGTGGCCTATTCTCCACCTCCGTTTCCATATAATCTGTACACTGGTGTCTCTACCACTTTTTGGGATTAGTTGCACATCCTGCTGAGCTAAGTATACATGTTAAATGATGGAATTGGGACGTTTCTGTTTGCAATTATCTAATGTGTATGGCTGCTTTTCAGTTATCTCCCTGTGGCCAGTTTAATTACTGCATTTCCTTGATGCAGACTAAATTTAGCAGTCATTAACTATAAAACGCCAGTCTAGATAATCCCGGCAGGCCCAGAACCAGTTCTTTTTCATGAAGCACTCCTCTCATGACTTATTTTCAATACAATTTTTGTCTTATCAGCGAGGTTTAATGGCTCCATTCACTAGCCTAGTAAAAATATCTTCTGTGAACAATAGTATTCTGACTTCTGGATAAAACGCTTTTTATCCTAATGCAGTTTAACTCGTTTTCAAAGCAAACTACTGCTGTCGTCTGTGACCGCAAAAACCCTGGCCAAATCTTCCAGATAGGAGCTGTCAGATGTTGGCAGGTACTGGCAGACTTGCATTCTCCTCGGCTGCAAGAGAACAGAATCTCCTTATTGTTCTAGTGCCCCTAAATAACCCTGACCATGGGAAATACTGTCTGCTGGAAACACGGCGCTGAATGGGAAGGAAATGTGCATGTTTTATCTGCCATACAACAATACAGCACTTTCTCCAAAGGGTGCGGGTGGAATTATACTGCTATCTTGTATATGAGGTGACCTTGCTGCATGCAGATTATGCTTGGCCTTGATATTGTGTACCAGGGATAATGAAGAGGGCAACATATCTTGGCAGCACTTGTATGGAACCACAAGTGGCAGCAAGTCCTTATAAAATTACACAATATAGCCGGGAGTGTGTGGCACACAACTGGGTGCTAAGTCCATAATGATATCTAGGGAAAGGCTGACTGTCTCTTCAGTCTGTGAGGATAATTTGTAGTCTGGTTATAATAACAAATTAATCTATTCTTTGACATAACTACTGGTCTCGGTGCGGGCTGTGCGATCTCATGTGGCACTCTCCATTTTAAGAGATTTATGTTTAACACGGACTTCATAATAACAATGTTCCTGTGGAAAACTGCAGGTTTTATATCCTCCCCAAACCATACTGTGTGCGGCTATCTATATATGTATACAGTGGGTAAATTGCACCCTAAGAAGGCAGCCGTTTGGCTACATTAAGAAAATGCAGACACAGGAGGCATGCTGTGCCTTATAGCGCACTCATTTCAGTACTTCCCAATAATGCATTCTTTTTAGGATTTAGTTCTACCCTAGTTCCACAGATTTACTATAGACTTTCAGGGGTTGTTCACGACACAGACCGTGGGCCTCATTTATCAAAAATAGCAACCAATCAGTGCTCCACTTCCATTTTTTGAACTGCTCTGGTAACTTGAAAGCTGAGCTCTGATTGGTTGCTATGGGCAACAAATACAGTTTTACTTTTAAACAATTTTGATAACCTTATATACATTTTCAAATCGGATTTTCCTGTCCCATAAACCTTAAAGGAACCCTCCAGACAAAAATGACACACTATGGATAGTGCATAGTCTGAGGGGTGGGGCATGACAGGGAATCTTTCACTGTCATGCTTCGCCCCTTCATCCCTGCACTAGGCATAACACAGTGGATGGGTCTACGTGCGTTTCTTTAACTGGTTAAATGGGTTGTCCAGCAGGGGAATATTAATCTTAAATGGAGCCAAGCTGCGAAAGAAAAAAACCCAAAAAGCTATACTTGCCTACCTCTCCCCTGCCACTGCCGCCCGCAGCTTCTCGCAGAGCCGCTCTTGTCTTCCAGGTTCTCTTCCTGACACCCAGGATAGGCTCATGCTCCATTTACTTACATATCTGGATATGAAGAGGAGCTGTTTTTGGGGAGCACTGAAGAGACAGTGGTGGGGGACAGGTAGGTAGGTATAATTCCACCCACCTCTCCCTGCGGCTTGGCCCCATTTAAAAATAATGTTCCTCCATTTGAAAACTCCCTTTATATCGCTATGTAATCAGCACCTGACACAAATACATCAAACCTCCACTTGGGCTCTTAGCCATGGCCCGTGTCGGAACTGGGGTACCTGGGCTCCACCAGTGAAGCTGATTTTTGGGGTCCATCAGTGGCGTTGATTCTTGGGGCCAACCCTATACTTTCTGTACATTACTGCACATGCCATTTGCTTTCCTGTCCCTCTTTCTCTGTTTTTTTTTCCTGGAAGGGGCACACCAGGGATTTTCCCAAGTCACAACTCTGACTAAGAACGCATAGGGAGCGTTAGTAGCATATGTGTTTTTTTTTCCTGTTTTGATTTTATAATGTTTCATCTGGGATAAAATAAAGATGTAAGATTTTTATCCTCTGTCCTGATGAATGCTGGATAATATCTTACCAGTTGTGAATTACGTCCAAGACCATCTGGTGTCTCTTCCATTAACTGTTGATGTGGAACATGCATTTTAGGAGGCTATAGTGATTACATTTTTTTTACTTTTGTTTAATTTATAAAACCTATTAATTTTTATCATAAATAGAGTTCTTATTGTATTTAACAAAGCTATAAGTTGTAATAGGGTATCCGTAAGTCTTTAGACTGTCCTTGGAGAACATGACCACCAATAGAGCAGTAGTGGCAGTACTTCCATTAAGGGCCCTAATCAAATAAAAAAAACAAGGGGAGACATGTATGAAAACTGTCTAGGTCTAAGACTTTCTTTATTGCCCATAGCAACCAATCATAGAGCTCTTTCCATTTTTTCCGAGCACTATGTGAAATGAAAAGGGAACTCTGGTTACTATGGGCAACAAAGAAATTCTTAGACCAAGACAGTTTTAATACATGTAGCCCAAAGTGCCCAATGATATGGTGAAAGATAGGAACTGGTAATGGGTGGAGGGGCTCAGATGCTTTGGCTGTATGGGGCCTCAAAATAACTGATGGGAGATTAGGGAGCCCAGCTACTATTCTATTTGGGTCTATGGTTCCCTCTGTCGGATAACGAAGCAGCTGTCTTATTATGTAATGGGGTAGTGCATGGGTGTGAAGACAAATCATGGTGAACACACAATTGTGTAATAGCTATAAATGGATTTATCCTACTATCCAAAATACCTGACCTCTGTAGCGTACATAAATCTGAAGTCATTGCACATATTGGAACATGATGAGAGCCCTTTTACAAATTCCACTGAGGCCACAGAGCTTCAAGCAACATGTTTAGATGTTTAGCTACTGTAAGTAAGGCAAAATTGAAATGTCAGTAGATTATACTTGCAGAATAGGTCTAAATTTAACATTTCCACCCTTATAATTGGTATATAAACATTACATGCTTACATAACCCCACAGCTTTATGATTGGCAAATATGCCAGCCGGACGGCTCTGGCATTAAAAAAATTGGATCCGCTGCAGGGTATTGCATAAATAGAACAATAGATGCCTATGAAAGGTGATAAAGGGCTATAAATAACAATCACCTACATAGATGCAACAGCATCAGATCTTACAATTTAAAGTGGCACTTCCATTAGAAATTAATATTTTTTGCTTAAACCAATAGTCCTAGAAAACTTTTCTTTAAAATTTTCTGGCAGTTTTTTTTTTTGTCAGCAGTTCTATGCATTTATAGATAACATATAAAATCTTGTCCTTTTCTAGCTGTAATTGTAAATAGATAAAACTCCTGAATGACAGAGCAGATTAGTCTTACTTTACTGTTGGTGCTGCTTATCTCAGTGTAGTCTTATTACAAATAGTAGGTACTGACAATGTTCACTCTATTGTTCTCTTTACAGGCTTAGGTAAAGATTACACTAAATTCAAAGGGCAATGAGAAGAGCAATACCTGACAGGATAATAAGTTAATCTTTTTCTGCACTGGGGGAGTTTTCAGCTTTCTTCACACTTACCAGGTCCTACTAATAACACTTACACTTCTCAGGCCATAGTAGGCCTGGAAGATGAACCATCAAACAATTCTCACTGCTGTCAAAGGGGACATAATTATGTACATAGGGGAACTTTAAAAGATTATATATAAATAAAAAACAACCACCCATTTTTTTCCTTAAATCTGTATTATAGTGGCACATTGAACATATAAATGAATATAAGTACACACCCCTATTGCTGTCTATTTGTCGGTCAGACACGTGGTTGAGCTAGCCGCTCCAATGGAATTAACTCCTTATGGTTTCCTGTGTCTCGGTTATCTTGTTGTCGGCAGCAACTGGAGAACAACTTAAGTAATGATATGAATAATCCAGAATATTCTTAAAAATCCCTTCTTTATTTGGAAAACATTTAAAAATGCATACAATTTGGCTGACATACACCGCAGGTAGGACACTTACAGCGTTTCAAGCATGCTGTGATCAAGAGTCCATGCCGGACTTGAAATGCGTAAGTGTCCTACCTGCAGCATATGCCAGCCACATTGATACTTGGTTAATCTAGCCGCTCCAATGGAATTAACTCCTCATGGTTTCCTGTGTCTCGGTTATTCTGTTGTCGTCAGCAACTGGAGTACAACTTTAGTAATGATATGAATAATCCAGAATATTCTTAAAAATCTCTTCTTTACTTGGAAAACATTTAAAAATGCATACAATGTTGCTGGCATACATTGCAAGTAGGACACTTACGCGTTTCAAGCATGCTGTGATCAAGAGTCCATACCGGACTTCAAACGCGTAATCGTCCTACCTGCAGCATATGCCAGCCACATTGCATGCTGGATTCAAGAGCCCATACAGGACTTGAAACACCTATGCGTCCTACTTGCGGTGCAACGTTTTCCAAATAAAGAAGAGATTTTTTTAAGAATATTCCGGTTTATTAATCATTACTAAAGTTATAGTGGCATATTGCTTGCCAATATGTGGAAAGAGAAATGTGTTGGTATTTTCACTTTTTTTTGTAATATGTAAAGAAAACTCCAAGAAAAGTTATATTATACTTTTAGCTTCATTTCCTCAGTATTTTTAAGATCTGTTTAATGTCACTGAATGGAAGCATTCATGTTTTTCCCATGACAGGCAAAGGAGTGAGTTTTAAATCTCAGGGGAAATATTTTGATCCTATAAATTTACTTTCTATTAGCATAGCACTGACTCTGTGTCATGCTGCTGTAGTAATACAATGGCTATTTCAGAGCAGCTGCATACGTTGTACATTGAACATGCTCCTTGTTGTAGCGTGCTTTGCCAGTACATTATGGAATGAGGTAATCGTTTGGAAGACTTTGGGTTGAAAAGGTCACTATTATTTCTGGACTCATTAAATGGATCCTCTGTGTTTCTCTGCACTCTGGATAGTCTCTACCTCTGACACAAGTAATTGGCGCTCAGTGTTGCTCAGACGGTTTTGGCTGAGGCTGTCCCTATGACACCAGGCTCTGGCTGCTGTGCTCAGGTAGCTCAGGCTACATTATAGGTCAGGGGTTCTCACTTTCTTTGAAAAGAACAGCAAAAAACTATGGATGATGTACAGAGCCAGAGCTGTGATCAGAAAAAGAGATAAATATGGCGTATAGAACAGAATATCAATGAATACTACTATTCACCATCTGCCCCAAAATACCAGTCACTCAGGGGGTGTTCATATCTTGTTATGTGCCTCCTGTTTTATGCTGAGAAATGTTTCCCATGAGACCACTGAGACCAGCGATTGGCTGCTGCGGTCTCACAAGGGTGGGGGGAGTTCTGTCCAGTATTTGGGGGGGAAAAAAGAAGTGTCATATATACTGGTATTTTACTTTAACACTGAACAAATGGTTTACACACTTTTTATTTATGCCCCCATAATCTCTGGAATTGTCCTTCATGCAATGTCTTGCTCACATCTTTATTGGAGGTTCCAAATGTAGAGGTGGTGCAGGATCCATTACATGATTGACCTGATTGACTACAATGGGGTCCGTTGGCTTTCTGTCATGGTGTCATCATTTTAAAAGAAAAAATAGTGTTGCATTATTTTCTCCAACATTTTTGACTGTAAGTGTGACGACGGCTCCAAATGCAACCTTCAACACCGATGTGAACCAAGCCTTAGTATTTTATGAAATTTAATATATGAAGGTGGGTGTTCAGTTTACAGTGTCAAAACCCAATACCTTTATTTTGTAGGTTCTTAATCTGTGGTACCTTCACCTAAGTGAATGCATGTTATCAGGCTCAGACTGGAGCACAATGGAACAAAGGAAACCCCCATAGGACCCCTGGGTATAGTGGGCATCATGATAGGGCTGCTTTGCATGAGAGGGGCACAGAAAGAGAGGCAGAGGTCAGGAGTCAGTTATGTACAGTAGCTGTAGGGTGGGCCACAAGAATCAACTCCGCTGATGGATCCCAGTGGCACCCTAGTCTGACATTGCATGCTATGGTTGGAATGGGTACTCATATGTCCTCCTGATGTAATTTTAATTGGATATAGCGCATGTATGATCATGACCTCATTGTTTCTAAGGCACGTACTCCTTATTGAAATAAGTTACAGTTACGTCGATATATATTTGGACACTGACACAACATTTGTTTGGTTTTTTTAACCTGTTTTCTGAAAAATATTCAAGTTATATAATGGACATGGAAATAAAGTACAGTCTTTCAGCTTTCGTTTGAGGGTATCCACATTAAAATTGCATGAAGGGTTTAGGAGTTTCAGCTCCTTAACATGTGCCACCCTGTTTTTTAAGGGACCACAATTAATTAGATAATTGACTCAAAAGCTGTTTCATTGGCAGTTGTGATTAATTCCTTTGTTATGTTATTCTCAATTAAGAGGGACAAAGGCCTGGATTTCATTTAAGGTGTGGTGCTTGCGTTCGGAAGATATTGTTGGGAAGAAAACATATGGTCAAATGAGATCTCCATGCAGGTGAAACAAGTCACCCTTACGCTGCGAAAACAGAAAAAAAAAACATCCAAGAAATTGCTACAATATTAGAAGTTGGGTACATCCTTAGAAGGAAAGAAACCACTAGTGAACTCATCAATGCAAAAAAGACCTGGACGCCCACAGAAGACAACAGTGGTGGATGATCACAGAATAATTTCCATGGTGAAAAGAAACCCCTTCACAACAGCCAACCAAGTGAACAACACTTTCCATGATGTAGGCATATCAATATCCAAATCCACCATAAAGAGAAGACTGCATGAAAGTTAATACAGAGGGTTCACTGCATGGTGTAAGCCACTCATAAGCCTCAAGAATAAAAAGGCGAGATTGGACTTTGCTAAAAAAACATCTAAGAAGACAAGCACAGCTCTGGAAGAACATTATTTGAACAGATGAAACCATGATCAGCCTCTACCAGAATGATGGAAAGAAAAAAATTATGGCTAAGGTTTGGTATAGCTTATGATCCAAAGCATACCACATCATCTGTAAAACACAGTGGAGGCAGTGTGATGGCATGGCATTCATGGTTGCCAGTGGCACTGGGTCACTAGTGTTTATTGATGATGTGACACAGGATAGAAGCAGCTGGATGAATTCTGAGGTATTCAGAGACACTTGGTGCTCAAACCCAGCCAAATGCAGCCAAACTGATTGGTCGGCATTTCATAATACAGATGGACAATGACCCAAAACATAAAACTGAAGCAAACCAGGGCTTTATTAAAGCAAAGATGTGGAATATTCTTAAATGGCCAAGTCAGTCACCTGATCTCAACCCATGAGCTTGCATTTCCAATTGTTAAAGACTAAAGGCCACAAACAAACAGCAACTGTAAACCTCTGCAGTAAAGGCCTGGCAGAGCATTAAAAAGGAGGAAACACAGCGTCTGGGGACGTCCATGAGTTCAAGACTTCAGGCAGTCATTGCCAACAAAGGCTTTTCAACCAAATATTAGAAATTAACATTTTATTTACAATTATTTAATTTGTCCGATTACTTTTGAGCCCCTGAAATGAAAGGATTGTGTTTTAAAAAATACTTTAGTTCCTCACATGTTTATGTAATCATTTTGTTCAACCCACTGAATTAAAGCTGAAAGTCTGAACTTCAACTGTATCTGAATTGTTTTGTTCAGAATTCATCGTGGTAATGTACAGAACCAAAATTCGAAAAATGTTGTCTCTGTCGAAATATTTATGGACCTCACTGTACATCTCAGTACTAAATAAATTCTACTCCATTTTACTTGCTACATGGTTGAAACACTGAACTTATCAAAATAGAATGACTGAACTGAATCTGTTTTAAACATCAATAGCATTGCCATATATGTACCAGCCAGGAGCCTTGTCCCATAGCTCCTTCCATCTGGAAAGCAGAGTCTAGCTGTAAATTCCTGCGAGTGGGGTGGTAAGTTATAAGCTAGGAGAGTCATCTTCCAAGCAGTGAAGGGTTAATGACAAAAATTCTGAAAACCTCTTTTGCATTGAAATACAGCCTGGTAATGTGTGCAGCACTTTGTTAGCTTAGCAATTGTGTCAGCATTTGACTTGCAAAGTGGAATTAATATGGACTCATTAACATTATCCTCCCATGTGATTTAGGATTCTGCAGACACACGTGGATGTACGTTTTTTCAGTTATATGATTAACTGCGAGGTAACTGACAATTACATAGTCTGATTATTGTCTAGCCTTTAGCAAAACGGCTTAGAGTAGGCGATGCTTGTATTAAAAAGGGAGGGGCATTGAAGAACAAAGGTATGAGTGCATCCTAATTAGGGACACGTTGTGCCCGAATACTGAGTATTAGATCTGTGTATATTGGTCCATACAGCCAACCAGCGCTTTTTGTATTCTAACATTAAATATATAACAGTGCATAGTTTTTGACTGACAGCTTCAGTTCCATTTCTGTATATTAGATGACTGCTCTCGATAGGACAGGTGTCTAAGCATTGACTTATGTAACGGCTCCACTGGGGATCCCCCATCTTGTCTATAGCAGGTGATTGGCAAGAAAAAGATTTGGCCCTTCTTAGCGAAATTGTAGATTGTAAAAACTAATTCCCAAGCATTCCTGGGTGTGGGGACGAGCAGCTGCCTGGCACAGCCGATGAGGATGTGTGTTTTGTCGGACTCAGAAGAGTGTGTTACATCTGCTGTTTTCATCTTCCAACCTCCTGATGTTAAGGCTATGTTCACATAACACTTTATCATATGTATTTTGGCGTGGAATACATGTGTATTCAAAGGGAACATGCATGAAATCCACTCTCATACCGCATCCTATTGATATCAATGGTAAATACACGCGGTAGTTCCTATGTCGAGTGCTTTTATGCAGCTGATCTGACATGCACATTCCTATTAAAAAAAGAATCACTTCTTTAGATTGTATGTCTTGTGGATTGGATTCTACCTCATATGTTCAGAGCCTACGTTGCAGATTCTGTGCATGCTGTGCTGTTTTATTCCGTTAAAATGGCAGACACCAAGATGTAATTCTGACCTACACCATGGTAGTCCCATCATGGAAAGGATTCAATTCCACCTCTGTGATGGTGTCTCCGAACCAAACCTCTGAAGCAGATGTGAAGCAGGCCTTGGACTGTATTTTCAAGAAATGTGCCAAAAATACATATAAAGATGTGCATGCAAAACTGAAAAATTAATGGAAAATGTACAGGTATACATGGGGATTTCTGCAGAATGTTATCCTGTCTTTAAAATACACTGTGTGAACATAACATATAATAATTACAGTGTTCATGGTTCAACTGTTTGTCCATCTATGAGGCCTGATTCACATTTCGTTAGAATGACACCAGTATAAAAACCCCATGGACCCCAATATCATCAATAGGGTCCATCTTAATGAATCCGACACTGCCGTTATTTTTGTGTTTTTTTGCTCCTATGATGAAAAATAGAAATAATAGCACAGGTGTGAGCCTAGCTTAATGGGAACCTGTCAGATGGTTTATGCTACCCTTTCTGAGAGCTGGAAGTGATAAGGGCCGTTCACACGGATTATTTCAGGGATGGATTGCAGCCGTATTGCGTGCCGTACTGCGCTGCAATAAGGCTGCAATTCGTCCCAGTCACTACGGTAATCCACAGATCTCATAGAGAAAGTAACATGCACATTATCCCGGCGGGATACGCGCCGTGGATAATGCATGTCTATGGGGCCGGGGATCTGCGCCCCCACCCCTTATTCAAGCCGTAATTGCGGGTGAAATCCGTCCCACAATTGCGGTTTGAATAAGCCGTGTGAACCAGCCCATAGAGGGAGAGAAGCTGAGCTCTGTGATACATAGGGTTAAATGATTTGGTGCAGGGTTTCTGAATAAAAAGCGGAGAAAATACTAAAACAAAGTAAAAGTACTGCTTATTCTGCCCATATTCAGTAGTTGCCAGTTTGCTCTGTACACACACTAAGGGCGGCATGTATGAAATTTGGTGTTTAAACGGCAAATTTCATGTGCATAATAATAGCCTAGAATGCACCTGATTTATGAACCCGCTCTACAGCGGGTCATAAGTCAGGCACATTCTAGCGCTAGTATGACATTCCTGGCTCAGATAAACCACTTTTTTGAAAGTGGTTTACCTGTTCCAGCAGTAATGCGCCTAGAATTGCCGTGGCGAAGTTATAAATCTATAGCTTCGCATGGTTCTAGTGCGCCCCACCTCCCGCACGCCCCCCGAGATCAGGTGCATTACAAAGTGGCGTTTGCGCTCTGTAATGCACCTGATACTAGCGTACAGGAGGCATTGCGAATGGGGCTGAAAATACGCCAGACTTCTGCCTCAGCCCTGTTCATACATGTCTCCCTAAGTGTATGTTCACACGACGTATTTGCGGGGCGTACTTTAGGGCCTAATTGCACTGCAATGTGCCTGAAGTATGCCCTACAAATACAGTAAAATCATAACACTCATTGCGTGCTATAATTTCCCACTGTATTCCCCGCATGTGCCAGTAAGCACCCTTCAAAAAGAATTGACATGTCACTTCTTTCATGCGTTTACGCGGCAGGGAAAGTGAGAATGAATGGGAGCCGGGCCGGAGCCTTTTCAACAGCAGGCATATAGCTGCGCACACAGGTATGAGCCACTATACACCATGTGAACTCGGCCTAATACAGGGAAAGCTGACAATCGCTATGTATGGGCAGTGTAAGCAGGACTCTTAGGCTATGTCTCCAATGCACTGTTTTACGATCGTATTCTTGGCGCTTTTAGGATTTTAAAAGGCGCCAAAAATATGATCGTTCATGCAGCCCCATAGACTACAATAGAAAAGACGAGCTGTAGTCTCCACAGCTCGTCTTTTCTACGATCGTCTTCTGGTAGTGGCGTATTATACAACATGTTGTATAACACGCCGATGCTTTTAGTTTTCTTGGCGTCTCCCATACAATACAATTGTATGGGCGACATAAAAAAAACAAGAAGCGACCGCGTTTTTTGCGCAAAACGTGACAAAAGCGGTCCTGCATCGGAAAAAAAACGGCCGCTTTTGGACTATTTTTGTCCTATGCAATGTAGCTATAGCCTTACTATCTTTTAAAGAGCCCGATCAGTATTTTGTCGGCTTTTATCACAGAGCTCAGCCTCTCTCCATCTATAACATCCTGGTTTCAGATATGGCAGCATAAACCACCTGGCAGGTTCACTTAGAAAAACATCATGGTCATGATTGTTGCTATTTTCGCTATAGCATATCAGTGTTTCTTTATGACAATGACTGGTTAAGGTTTCCAGTAACTTCTCCCATAATTTTAAAAGCTATATTGTATCATGTTCTGGTTTATAAGGAACCTAGTATCTCAGCCACCAACCCACTGACTAGGACCCAGTTCTTCTTGATCCATACTTGCCGCTCCCCTTGATACCATTCAGCAGGGATGAAGGAGAGTTATACAATACCTTTCCCTGAAAACTTGATTCTTAGTCAAGAGGCATACACATAATTCCTGACCTGATTCTCTCGTGGATCATGTAGTAGGTGCTATAGTGCCCCCTAGTTTAACTTTAGCCATTGTATTGATGTCTGAATCTAAATCTGGTAATGGGTTCCCTTTCAAGGGTTAATAATAGCTGCATCTTTCTGACAGCTAACAGAAGATTTGCAGAGAAATGAGGAACAACATATAAGTTAGTGAATGGAAAGTAAATTGTGAATACTAAATAGCAATTACAGGAAGGTCTCTTCCACACACTTGAGTTACAGCTGTAATCTACTTTATTTGCCCTTTGGTACTGGGTGTGCTATGTTAGCGGCAATGTTATGTGTCATATCTAGAAAGTGAGACACTCAGGGACAGACCTATTCCCCTGATAGTCGATCTGAAGGTGTATACAGCACAGTTATGCTGCAGGTTCTGATTGCTGCACTGTGGCCGCCACTGGCCGGTATTCCTGGTGCCGTCACTGCTGTGGTTTTCTGGTCTTGGCTTCTGATCTCTGAGGTGGGTACAAGAAATCTCACTGAGGTCTGAATACTGGTTCAGTTCAAGAGGGTAAAAGAATGTTAATGTTTGCTTTAAAGTTACAGTAACCTGTGTGTCCTTGTATTTGGCCATTCACATGGTGGTAACTTTGTGCAATTGTTTATTTTCTCTACAAAGGATATAGTTAAATATTAGCTTGGTGGGGGAATTGTAGCCAGCAGGGGAGAGACATTGAGGCTGACCTCCAGCTCTCCATCCAGATTACGGTCGCAGGCGCTTCTGTATTATTGTATTGGCCAAAAGAGACTGCACATTTGTCTTTAGCCTTTATCTTGTTTTATGCGTTAATGTTTTTGTTTGTTAAACGAGATAATCTCTATGAAGTGTTACTGCCATTTTTTATTTTATGATTCTGTGGCCCATCCTGTTGAGACACCCTAAACTTAAACGGGTTGTCAGATCCTTGCCCATTTTTTTTTTTTTTTTTGCTTCCAACACACAGATTTTAATCCCATTATATTCCATCCCTTAAAGGGGTTGTCTCACTACAAGGTTTGCTTTTTAAGTTAAAGATCTTGCAAAAACAAGTTACTTTGCAATATATGTCCATTAACAGTGTCCTACCTATTCTGAGATATCCCCTCTTGTACGGGCTGCATCAGCTCCTCAGGTCGCTATAGCTACAGACCTGTTTGATCTGTCATGATAGGCTGTCAGCATTGGTTGCTAAAGGTACAGACCTGGCTTCTACTGTAGCCTAGTAGAAGCCAGTAAACACGCCCCTGAATTCAAAATGAAACCAAGAAAACAGGACGAATAAATGGAGTGAGACAACCCCTTTAAGAGACCAGCTGGGTAATCCCATTAATAGGCCACTGATTTGAAGTTAAGGACTCTTGTACCACATTTATGTTTTATGTTGCGAGTAAAGGTTCTTTTACATTTTCTCTTTTTAAAGGTTTGCCCAATTTCGACAGCCAAATCTTAGGTTATGGGTTCATCTAAAACAAGCTGATCAGTTAGGGTGCTGTCACATGGTGCATTTTTGGTGCGTTTTTTAATGCCTTTTTTGATGCGTTTTTTGTGCAGTAATGTACAGCATTAATTACTGTGCCTTTCTGCACAAAAAAAACGCATAAAAAAACACATAAAAAACATACCGTGTGAAAGCACCCTTAGAAAGTCGAAAATTCAGCATTATAGGGCACCTACTAAAATCAATAGACTTCATTTGTTTTAATGAATTTTTCCAATGGTGATGTTGCTGTAAATCCATAACATTCTATATGTGTTACATGTAGATTTTGCTTTGAATGTGCAGCGGATTTCACACCCGCAATTTTAAATGATGGAATCCATGGTAAAAATTCATTTGCTGTAGAATAAGCATGATGCTGATTGGAAAATTGAACAATTCTGCACCAAGTTGTAAAATATAACCTACTGGCTTGCAAATTTTTACATGCACAATTGAAGGTAAAAATCCACAGCAGTTTGATCCTCTGTGGTGTCTAACGTCCACCTGACATCACATTTATGACCTCCATCGGTTATATCCATAGAGATACTTTGAAAAAGTTTACCCAATGAATACTATGTTGGGGTAGACCATAGGGATCTATAGGACAAGTGTGTGAATGGGACTGTTTGCTCTATATCCCAATCCTATATACGTTGTGCGGCAGACGCTCCTGCGTCTGCCAAATAAAGTATATACAGTACGTTCTGGTAACAGAGCAAATATAGTCCAATTCAGACTGTGTTTGCCCGACAAATCCCTATGATTCCGCCCTGATATCTGTCTGGATAACTTTTTAATGGTATCTTGACGAACACTAGTGAGAGAGGATAATAACGTGATGTAAATGGGACCTAACCTGAAGATTTTTCAGCAGATCTTACCCATGCTTCATTGAGAGAATGAAATTCATGGCAAAAAATTTTAAAAAAATACGCAACATAATTAGAATAGGGCAGACCAGCAGCATGTTTCATTTTACTGTGTAGAAAATGTCCACAACATGTGTACTGTAAAAGTGCATCCATGTATTATATGATAATCTGCTGCAAATTTTACCTGTACATTTCAAATCCACAACAAAATTGTGTGAATTCACCCTAATAGCAGCTCAGCATTTTTAGTAATACAAACACCTATACAGTGAAAATGTGTTAAAGTGCTATGAAAAACATACTGGTTACATTAGCGAAGGCTCAAGATAGTCCGAATAATAAGAGTGCTATTTACAACACCCTGTTTTTACAATGAAGAATTCTTCAGCTATGGTATCCACTTGGGGCTTGTGAATCGCATGATCGGGTCGGGAGGAGAGGCTCTGTGCACGTAGCCCATTGTGTAGAGCAAATAAGCACAGTGATGCAGTGTGGACAGTATTTGCTTATGGAGGGAGGAAGTTACAAGAAAGGGGAGAGAGTTCAGAACAAAAGTCTTCAGCTGCCAGCTGGCAACATAGATCATAGCAGCATCTGCAAGTCAGCCCAGATGTGCTCTGTAATTGGGATCATATTGAGTTATTTGTGGCTTGCAAGTCTTACGTCTTACTAGAGCGATACACTCTGCTGCAGGATTGTCTTTGTATAACGATGGATATCTTCCCAATCTGTTTCGTGTACTGAACATTCTCATTATGACATACAAATTTCCTGTGGAAAATCATTAAAATTAAAATGGAGTTGACTTAGCATATTTTGTATAACGTTCCCACGAATGTTATTTCTCCTGACGTTCCGTCTCAGTCCATTGACTTCAAGCCATCTCCGGGCAAACCGAGAACAATTGATGTTCGGCCATCATGAGAGGTGTAACTAAAAACTCCTGGGCTCTAATGTGTCCCACCAGCTACTATGTGTCCTATAATATTGGTGTCTTGTTATGTGGCAGAAGGGCCTCAAGGCCTGGTAGCGGCTGCTACCTCTGCACCCCCTATACAGGGGCGTAGCTACAGGGGGTGCAGAGGTAGCATTCGCTACCGGGCCCTGCAGCCTGAGGGGGGCACAAAAGCCCTTCTGCAACATAAGAAGACACCAGCTTTGTAAATGGCACATGGTAGCTGGGGGGCCCATTTCACTCTTTGCACTAGGGCCCAAGAGCTTGAGGTTACGCCTCTGCCCCTATAGTTATGTCATTGGCCATCGTGCTGTTCTTGATTTTACACACTCCCTGACAGCTGATTAGCGCTATAGACCAGAGCGGGGCAGAAGATGGAAGAGCAAAGTGACTTAGAGAACCTTGAAGTCAGAGTTGTGGAGCAAGAGTAAGGGTATGTTCACACGGTGTACTGCGGCGCGTACAGTACGCACCATAGTACATCGTGTGTTTCGGGAGCTTGCGCTTATCAGCGCGTACTCCCACAGCGCGAGGGAGGGGGGCAGCAGCCTTCCGGCCCCATAGACATGCATTACTTGCGGCGTGTATTCGCCGCAAGTAATTGACATGTCGCTTATCTCCCCACGCATACAATACGATCGTATTGTACGAGCGGGGAGAGGAGGCGTAATCCATAGTTCTCTATGAGAGCTATGGATTACCGTAATTATGGGGCACATTTCCCTGCATATTTGCGCTCTAATACAGGCGAGATGCGCGCCGAAATTACGGTAATCCATAGTTCTCATAGAGAACTATGGATTATGAATCGTCCCCCCCCCCCCCACCCGCGTACAATACGATCGTATTGTACGCTCAGGGAGATAAGTGACATGTCAATTACTTGCGGCGAATACACGCCGCGAGTAATGACTGTCAATGGGGCTTGCGGGCTGCCAACCCCACCCCCCCACCCACGAATTAGCGCAAGCTCCCGAAAGACATGATGTATTGCAGTGCGTACTGTACGTGCCGCAGTACATTGTGTGAACATAGCCTAATGTTGTAAGAGATATGTTTCAATGTAACTTCCTCGGCAGAGATCTGATGCGTTTTTTCACTTCGGTTGACTTCAATGCAACAGGACTAACCCGCGCCCCTTCAGACCCCAGGCGGGATCCAACAGAATCCACTCAAAAAAATTAACATCTTCACTCTTTTTTTTTTTTTTTTTTTTCCTTCATGCCACAGATTTTAAATCCAAAGTGTGGAAAATGTGCATTGTAGATTACTGTGTGAACTTCAGCAGCAATTGACCATTTAAATGAATGGCCGTCCGTTTGCACAAGGATTTTGATGACAGAATTAATGCGGAATCTGTGTTGAAATCTTTTTTAATATCCATTGTGTGAACATACCCTAATAAGCAATTGTAATGATCAAAGAGGGCACTTTTTTGCATCTGGAAAAAGAAATGTGCAAAACTAAAAGTTGCAATAGTGCCTTACATACCCACATAGACTTAACCTGTGGACAAGTGTGGTACTCTTTCTGCAAAAAACGCCGCAATGTTTTTCCAGTCCTGTACTTTATGCTGGCTGCTTCCATGCAGGTGATGAAACATAAACTGCTTACCGCACTTTTGTAAGTACATAACTAGCAATGTATTATAATCACGTTTCAAGTCTCTGGTGGGCCGAATATGACTAAGGAATGCTACTTTCATTAGGTGGCACTGGAGTCCTAGCTGTCTTCCCTTTGGGCTTATTCGAATATTTTTAAATCTTGGTGGAGCTTTCCTAGCTTCTACGTCTCCACACACCTTCATGGTGCTTTTCCCTAATGAGAAACATTGTCCCTTTTGAGCTGTATAATATGGAAAACTTGACCGTTAGGACTCTAGAAAAGTAGGTGACCACCTCTGAGGTAGCTGTACTGGCCACCATATTGGTTATCATTCATTTTTTACAAAACCAACAACTCAAGCTGCTTCTGGCTTTAGTTAAAGACGTTCACCAGTCAATTGCTGTACAAATTCAGTGCTACTGTGACTACTTTATGTCATTAAACCCTTCAGGTAATATGACCGTAACAACATTTAGGTTTATGAGTGGCTCCAGTGTAACGGCGGAAGTTCATTTGCCTGCATGTTCTTGTGTAATAACTAGTTGTGTCACATGCTTGACGCTTATGCCACCTCTGAAGTAGTTCCGGATCAGGGTTATGCCATGCCAAATTGCTTTTCATGCACTATTTATTTTACATAACTTCCAATGATATAATTTACTTATAATTATCTTCATGTAACGTCTTCTCAAATACATTTGTTATTACTGTATAGAAAATGGCCTAAGGACCAGCTATCTCATGCAGTTACTGCTGTACATACTCAGCACGACTCTCATTAAATAGAGCAAGTAAACCCAAGCTGTGGAGCAATTTCTTTGATAAAACAGATGCAAACCAAACCCATTGCTGAAAGGAAGCAGGATTTCAAAGCAAATTTTTGGCTGCTAAATATAATCTATCCGATTAATAAATATTCTACCCTGTCTTGTGCATTTTTGGAAAGCGCTCAAAGCTGAATTGTGGCTCTAAATTAGGATCAGCACACGGAAGGGGGATATTAACCACATATGTGAGGGCCAGTCACATATGTCTTAAACATATGGAAGTCTGATCATCCTTTTCTGTACATTTAAGTATAGATCATTTTAGAGATTTAATTAAAGGTTTAAAGAGGTTCTGTGGCTGCTGATATGTCTATTTTTAGTAAATACTAGTATTCCCCATGAAATAAAAAAATCTGGAGCATCATTCCTTAGATCTGTGTTGTGTGGTTCCCCTGTTATTCAACCTAGGATTTTATTACCAATCTGTCAAATTGATATTAGCAATTGGGGGGTGGGGATGTCCCTGAACAGTCTGACTTTGACAGTTCTGATTGGATAATATCAGTGTCAGGGTTAGGACATAAACTGAACTAGTAACACCCACCTGACAGATTCAGGAATACATTTCTAGGAGGAATAACAGCACAACACAGAGATATAAGAGAAGATGCTCCATAATTGTTATTTCACAGGAACCACAGGTATTTTCTAAAATAGACATATCAGGAGATATCACGGGTCCTCCTAAAGGCCAGATACAAGCAAATCACTCCAAACTCTTTGCTCATAGGGTAAATGTCTTCCATTAAATTTGCCTTTAGCATCTGTATGTGATGGGGACAGAAACTGATTTTGTGTGCTTATAGTCTGTGTACAACCCTGGGTATTATACTGGCATCATGTAAGCAATGAAAAATAGATTTCTGTAATTCAATGTTTTGGTAAAAATGTAATTTACTGTACATGCTTATAGTTTGTAATGTGTAAACATGTGGACTCTAGAAGCACATCTCCAGGACTGTTTCACTCTCTAAATGTCGATTTGCATACAGTGCATGAGCAATGTGCAAATTTATGTATGATACACACACACATAGTAACAATGCCCACTTGAACAAGTCATAGACCAGATTAGTGGGACTTGATAACTAAAACTCAGCTAGAAAATTGTTTTTTCTATATCATTGTTCCCCAACTTGTGACTCTCCAGCTGTTGAGTAAGTACCACCCCAGCATGCCTGCAGTCAGGGCTTGCTGTGAATAGTAGTTTTTCAGCACCCAGATTGCCACAAGTTGGGGCACATTTTACTATTGTGGTTTAAAATTTAGACGGCATAAACTTAAGCAGGCCATCTAAAGTGTTTGAAAAATTTGCCGCATCTTTAGACTTGTCTAGCTTTTTTACACCAACTATTAGTTGGCTTACTTTGCACCAAAATTCAGTGCCAGATTTTCACCATAATTCTGGTGAAAGTTTGGAGCAGTATGTTGCAGTGTGAACACTCCTTCCCCCTTTAATTTGAAGCGACCCACATTTCTGGCTAAGCCATGCCCTATTGGCAGATCATTTGCAGAAAGTGTCTTAGACAAAGATTGAATTTCTGTGACACACCGCAACATGCAGCGCCACTTTTTGGCACATTTTACTATACATTTCCCAAAAAAACGACACAGAAAAAATGGGACATTACTTACTCAAAAAACACTGCAATTTTTGGGGCATATTCACAGCTTAATGGCTGGACTAGAATGAACCCAGTAGCAGGCAGTTCTAGCCTATATGCTACCTGGGAAACATTAACAGATGTAGCTAATTGCTGAGAAGTAGCTCACATACCCCCACTGCTAGGGGAATAATTAGATGATAAAAAACTGCACATTAGTTTAATACCTGTTCACACCAGTATGCAGAAAAGCCACAGTATAATGCATGGGGAGATTGCACAAATGCAAATATACCAATAAAACAACCACTCACATATCCTCCATGCATGAGGGGGTGGTTGCTGGTACTACAATTGCATATAAATAAGGCGATACACAAGGGTGCCATAAATACAGATACGTGTGGTGCACATTTCCAACCACAATAGTAAATGCTGTAAAGCTACTGTTTTTATAATTTTTCATTATATTTTTTTTTCATCAAGCTGCTGGATTGTACCCTTTTTTTGCGAAAATAGTAAATGCGCCTCATTGTTTTATACAAGGTGTTGCAGCATGTAATGCATTGGTACATAAAGCAGACGTCTTTCAATGTGCCTTTTTTAAGTTTATTTTCTCTTTGTTTGCAGTGAGGGTGTTTTCAAATGTCCAGAAGACCAACTACCACTGGATTATGCAAAGGTAAAGATGACTACTGATCTAAATAACCGTGTGTATGCTTGAAAGGGAAGTGCTCTAATTTCCCTTCTTAATGGATATGCTCCAGTTAACTCTGTAGTTTATGTCACAGCAAATCAAGCAGAACATAATGGTCGCCATCTTATCTACCAGTGAGCTGGAGCATGCAGCTGTCACATGCATGAATGTTTCGTCAAAAACAAAAAAAAAATCACAAGTAAATTGAAGTCCTTGAATTGTTCTATGTAAATCACCCAGTTTTCCAGAACAGTGAATCTACCTATTGATAGATATGGGGAATATAATGCTGTTTGGTTTGAGAGATTTTCTTTTCAGGGGATCTGAGAAAGTTGGGTAGTTACCCTTGCGGAAACTGGTTGTAATGTAGATTCTCCTTAGAGAGTTTCAGTTAAGAAATAGTGGCTGGTGACTGCTTTAAAGGTGTTGTTTTCACAAAAAAGGTACCATGCCAGCTGCTAAAAGAGCACATTATTACTAAAAGAAATATTACTCTGCCCTAATGGGAGTGAAAGTGTTTTCTGTCCCTGGAAGATTTAGTTTGTCTCGGAAAGGGAACACACACATCTTTTCACATAATAGCAGTCATTTTTGTTCTATTTGAGGACCTGTCTCCCAAAATAGCCCCATCAGTGCCGGCCAATGGTGCTTTTGCCAAAGAAAACTTCTCCAGAACCACGATGCTGAGCCCAGGAGACTCTTCGTCCCACAACAATGCCCGTCTGTTCCAGGCGCCTTTTTAAATGCAGCCCCATCAGGAGCATAAACCATGCTTTTGTATCTTTCCTCCAAGCCAAACCCAGCACAGACTGTAGATAAAGCAACGTCAGTACAGTTTTCAGATGCACTGGAGAAAAGGGCCTTTGTGGTGACTGCATTAGAGGAGAACCTATGCTTGTACGTACCAGTTTGCAGGCTGAATCCCAGATCTGAATATATTCTTTCAATCCCGCCTTCCATTGTCTGTGACGAACCCGAGAACAAAGCTGCCCCTTTTTTTCTACTGAATGTATACCCTTCCTGTCGCACGTGCTCTGTGCAGAAGATGGAATGTCTTCACACAATCTAACTTTCTTTTCTCTCTGTGACATTCCATTACAAATGCCCTGTTGAGTGATTGAGGCACAGCTGAGCTGGCAGCTGTCATATATGTTTTATTACACATGGTCAAGGACAATTGCCAATGGCTTTACTCACGATGGTCACACTTGGCACATAGCAGGTGCACCCCTGATGTAAAAGTAGCTATTGTGTTCATAGAATGTATTCACTTGTTAAAGTAACCCCTTTTCTGTTCACTTTGTGTAATGAGGGCTTTTTTTTTTTTCTCTCCCAAATATTTGTGGAACAGATTTACCCGGATCGAGAGCTGGAAACTCAAGTCCTCAGTCTGTCCATTCGATGTATACATAGTGAGGAGGGCTGCCGTTGGAGTGGGCAAATAAAACAACTCCAGGTGAGGTGATGGGTGACCAAAGCAGATAACGTGGCAGGGCCATAGGAAACGAGGACATACAGTGCCTTGCGAAAATATTCGGCCCCCTTGAACTTTTCAACCTTTTGCCACATTTCAGGCTTCAAACATAAAGATACAAAATTTTAATTTTTTTGTGAAGAATCAACAACAAGTGAGACACAATTGTGAAGTGGAACGAAATTTATTGGATATTTTAAACTTTTGTAAGAAATAAAAAATCTGAAAAGTGGGGCGGGCAAAATTATTCGGCCCCCTTAAGTTAATACTTCGTTTTGCACATAAAGAGACTGAAACTCTTGCCCATTCTTCCTTGGCGCACAGCTGGAGATCAGTGATGTTGGATGGAGGCGTTTGTGAACAGCTGGAGATCAGTGAGGTTGGGTGGAGAGCGTTTGTGAACAGCTGGAGGTCAGTGAGGTTGGATGGAGAGTGTTTGTGAGCAGCAGTTTTCAGCTCTTTCCACAGATTCTCGATTGGATTCAGGTCTGGACTGTGACTTGGCCATTCTAACACCTGGATACGTTTATTTGGGAACCTTCCATTGTAGATTTTGCTTTATGTTTGGGAACATTGTTGGAAGATAAATCTCCGTCCCAGTCTCAGGTCTTTTGCAGACTCCAACAGGTTTTCTTTCAGAATGGTCCTGTATTTGGCTCCATCCATCTTCCCATCACTTTTAACCGCCTTCCCTGTCCCTGGTGAAGAAAAGCCCAAACCATGATGCTGCCACCACCATGTGTGACAGTGGGGATGGTGTGTTCAGGGGGATGAGCTGTGTTGCGTTTACGACAAACATCTCATTTGCATTGTGGCCAAAAGGTTTGATGGTTTCATCTGATCAGAGCCCCTTCTTCCACAGGTTTGGTGTCTCCCAGGTGGCTTGTGGCAAACAAATGATGGATATCTTTGAGAAATGGCTTCTTCTTGCCACTCTTCCATAAAGGCCAGATGTGTGCAGTGTACGACTGATTGTTGTCCTATGGACAGACTCTCCCACCTCAGCTGGAGATCTCTGCAGTTCATCCAGAGTGATCATGGGCCTCATGGCTGCATCTCTGATCAGTCTTCTCCTTGTTTGAGATGAAAGTTTAGAGGGACGGCCGGGTCTTGGTAGATTTGCAGTGGTCTGATACTCCTTCCATTTCATTAAGATTGCTGAGACTATCACAGAGCAGGTGCATTTATACGGAGACTTGATTACACACAGGTGGATTATATTTATCATCATCAGTCATTTAGGACAACATTGGATCATTCAGAGATCCTCACTGAACTTCTGGAGTGAGTTTGCTGCACTGAAAGTAAAAGGGCCAAATAATTTTGCACGCCCCACTATTCAGTTTGTTTTTTATTTTACAAAAGTTTAAAATATCCAATAAATTTCGTTCCACTTCACAATTGTGTCCCACTTGTTGATTCTTCACAAAAAAATTAAAATTTTATATCTTTATGTTTAAAGCCTGAAATGTGGCAAAAGGTTGAAAAGTTCAAGGGGCCGAATACTTTCGCAAGGCACTGTATGTAGACTCTTTTAGGCTATGCTTTATTACAAAATCGTATTCATATTATCTCGGCCTGTAACTCATGGAGTAATGAGACATTTCTCATCAGTCTATGAGCTGCAGACATCACTAACTTTTACAGAGGCAGGTCCTTATTTCCACATGTGGTCAACTTCCTGCTAAAAATAAAGATGGGGTCTGTTTGGTCAAGACAATAATAATGGTCCCAACTCCCAGCCCCCCCACAGATGTGACCTTCTGGAATATCTATTGTTGATCTAGCATAAGGATACCTTTTTATACTAGAGCATAGTTGTATAAAAAAAAGCACCACAAAGCTGGTCAGGATTTTTCAAAAGATTTTATCCAAAAGGATGATTATATCATAAATGTTTGTTAGAAATACTGTAACTTAGGCACCATTCACAACATGTTTTGTGGCACCGTAGCCGGTATCTGTCAGGATACCATGAAAATGGGTATCCCAATCATCTAGTGTGGTGGAGCCATAGGAAACAGTAGGGCATATGTAGACTCTTGTAGCCTATATTTGACCTGTTTTACGATTGTATCTGCCTTTTGTGCCGAGCACAAATTCATTGTAGACCACACTTTTGTGCCTAGAACCTAAAACATATATGGCTGTGAAATAGAGCAAATTTCTCCAAAAGTGACTGTTTGCCCTGTAGACCCCATATGGCTCCAACAAAGTATACAGTAGGATAACTTTTTCACAATATCCCAATAGCGACTGGCAACAGAGCCACAAAATGTTATGTCAATGGGGCTTTCTGCTGATTTATTTTTTAAGTAACATTCTCTATAAATTAGTAAGTCCCCCAGTTAAAACCCTGGGAAGCCTTTTGAGCAAACTCTTTTTCTTAGAAGGGTTTTCTATGCTGACAGCAGTGGATCCAGCCTAACCCGTGACTCCATGAAAGTAACGTCAAAGACACTTAGGGCAAAATGATCTGCATTAGTCGGCAATTATAAAATTAGAAGTTGATAACTTCATGAGCCTATGACTAAAGGCTACAATGCTCTAACATGCAGAAGCGTAATTAAGTAACATGCTTTAATCTTTAATCTCTGCCAACTAAGTGCCAGGAGTGTGTTATTAATATTATTGGTACTTTCTGTATATTTCTTCTATATATTATACAAAAACCACAGATGCCTAAACAAGATAAGTGGGTAAGGGCAATCCCATATCACGATAGGATTAGGATTTGTTAGTTTAGGTTCCGGGTGGGGGCGCCCTTATTGGGATGGTTCCTCCACATTTTTTGATAGGTAGTTGTAGTTTTTGTAAGGGTTTAAGTGTATGGATATTTCTTTTCTCTTTCTTTAGGATATTTTGTATTGGGTTTTATTCTTATATCAATAAAAGTTAATTTTTATCTAGTCCTAGGGTTTATACTGATAACGTTTATATACATACGACATAAATATTTTGAATTGGCTATCGGTACTGTATCTCTGTTTTATGGCAAAGGATTTTGCTTAGCTTCTAATGATCCGTTTCTTAGGAATCACGATGTCAGGATGAACTTAGAATTTTTTACCCCTTAGACTCATCTCAACGTTTGTGCCTTCAATGTGATTCCCTGTCCCAACCGATGCAGCACCAAACTAATACGCAAAGATTTGCCAGAACACATGCAGCATGACTGCCCGAAACGCAAGGTTCGCTGTGAATTCTGTGGTAATGACTTCACCGGAGAGGCCTATGAGGTGAGTGTTCACTAAATTACAACTAACGTTTTAGTTCTGTAGCCATTATCTGTATTCATAAACTTCTGCTCCAGACCCAAAATTGTCCAATTGGTTGGATGAAGTTCTCAAATGATAACATCTTTATAAATTTTATCAGTGGGTGTCCAGGAGTTACAAACATCACTCATTTTTTACACAAGCAGACCCTTATTTTCACATGTAGCCATTTTTCTGCTTATAATAAAGATGAGGACCTGTTTGGTCAAGACAGCTCCCAGACCACCACAGATGTGACCTTCTTTCATTTCTGTTGTGGATCTGTCATAAGGATACCTTTTTTATACTAAATCATGTCTGCATAAAATGCACCACAAACTTATGTGATAGACTTGAAGGGGTTTTCTCACCACGCTGTTTCATTGAGTTTTAGCAGTTTTGCACTTACTCTGTCGCCTCAGCCCTTGGGTGGTTTCGCAGCAGTGATTAGCATATTCAACTTCTAGCTGAGCAGTTACTCTGACAGTGCAGAAGAATAAAAATAAGTATTTTTCACCAAATACCCCTTCTCTTCCCTCATATCTGCTGTTGGGGAAAGAGTCTAGAAACCCCAATCAGAAGGTTTCAGACAACGGTTTTATCTGTTTGACCATCCTAAAGGTAACCATAGTGAAATGATACACTTGTGGGCAGATCCAACCTTTTTATGGGATCTGCAGACCATCTAATGTCTTTGGTTGTGAATAATTGTTAAAGGGGTTGCTGACTACAAAGATTTGTTTTCAACATGTAGAGAATGGAAAATGAAGACTTTTTTTCAAATGAATGCTTTGTTTATTTTGCTTTGTTGAGGAGATAAGATTTTATCTGCTTCGAGTGCACACTGGGTTCTCTGGTTACCAACCTACTCTCTCCTTCTCTTTAAGATCTTTGTCTGGTCATAGAACAGGGAGTGTCATCATCACAGGTCGGCACATAGGACTGCTGGCAGCTTGAGAACAGAGTGTCTCTCTAACAAACAAAGGAGGTTAAATAATTGTATACTTTGAGTTCTGAAGCGCTCTGCTGTATAGATAACATCTCCTGCTCTCATGTCAGTGCAATTAGAAGAGAATACGAGGCTGATATGCTAATAACTGCTATAGAACCACCCACAGTCTAACCAGAAAGAAACCGGAATCATTAATTTAAAGCTTTATTTGACTCCACGGAATAGCATGTTTAGACAACCCCTTTAAATAGATAGAAGATCCCACCAAAATTGGCTTAGGTTGTCAACAATTTTTTTTATGTATGTGTCCATTTTAAATCATGCAATCAAAAGCTATACATTTGTAATATTTTTTCTAGCAGTTAGTGTGTGGTTATTTTGTTGGTAGATAGTCTATTGAGATTATGAAGCAGAAATCAAGAGTCCATACATCCAGGTGATAAGGTTGTATATACATGTGGCCTGATGCATCACATCTCTCTGATTGCTTGAGTAGTGGATATGTGTATCCTGTTGTACTGATTACACAGGGAGATGTAAAATACAATTAACATTAATTTCGAGGGCATTCTCACTTTACTCTGTAATGTCTATTTAGTTAACATTTCCATTTATCCTGCTTTTGCCGTAAACTAGTTGACATTTTTCTTTAAAGCAATCTACTTATAAGGCAATTGTCACAATCCTCTTAAATAGAATCCTCCTTGTCATGCCGACCACATTGCCTGAGCTCAGCATTCAGCCTAATAGTTCACATTTTCAGCTAATGACTTACACATTTACAATTTAGAGCGATAATCTTTGATGTATTAGCTGTGTCAAACATTTAAATGCCTCTCCTCTTTCGCACGCTGAGTACATCTTACTCATTCGCTTCATTACAGAAAACGGGGAAGCTTTTTCTTTGCATTAACTCATTCTGTTCTCTGTACCAAATTAGGATCACCAGGGCTGCTGTCCCCAAGAAAGCGTGTATTGTGAGAACAAGTGCGGCGCTCGAATGATGAGACGTGTACTGTCACAACATTCACTGTCCGAGTGCCCCAAGCGTACGCAGCCATGCCCTTACTGCAGCAAGGAGTTTGTGTTCGACACTATCCAGGTAATGATGGGCATATTCTTTTATAGTGTATCTGCTTTGTATGTGAATAGAGGATATACTACTGTTCTACACATGGTTAGTCTTCAGTAATCATATCAAGCAATGCTTTGCTGGCATAAGGGGGTTAGAACAAGCCTTTCTAAGCACCATTTACTGCACCATGAAAGTGGGCACAGTGCAGTGTATATCCGATCCATTGAGCCCTACTGCTTCGTTGACCATATAATTTTATACTACGTTACATCCATTAAAGGGAATTTATTGCTTCATCAGTTCAGCTTTTTTCTTGTAGCTGTATTTTCTCAGTTCCTCAAATCCAGGGGTGTTCCTTCCCCTCCCAGCTGGGTGTTAACTGAAGGGGGATGACATCATCCCCCCCCTTCACTGTTCATGCTCGCTCCCGAGTCAGTGTGTTTGTTTGAGATCAGTCGGAGGGGATAGCACATCCCTGCTCTCCCCCCCCCCCCCCCTCTGCCCGAGTCAACTTGTCACTGTGTTGTTCCTCTCCCTATACAGTCTTATTTTGTAAGAGCGGTTTGTTTACATACCAAAGCCCTGCATTCAGTCTAGCCAGTCTTCTATGAACTCTGAGCACTGATCTCTTCTCCTCTCACAGCTGGAGGTTTGTTACAGTTGAATCCAGTCTTCTATGAACTCATCCAGAGCAGCACAGATCTGTCTCCTTTCTATGTTTACACGCAGCAGCATTAGGCACCGAGCACAATTCTGCTGTTTTCTGATTGTAGAAGCAGCTACAGGGTTACTGTGCAGCTGCTGGCTGTGCAGAGTGAAATGTTGCCGGCCCCTTATTCTGAGTGAGTGAGTACAACCGGGGGCCAGACAGAATGTAAATTAGTAGAGCCGTCAGCCAATGAAATGAAAGGAGGTGGAATCGGACCGGCACTGGGGAACAGGGTTTACAGAAAACGAAGATAAGGGAGACAGTGAAAACAAGACAGCTCTGCAAATGACATCCAGTTGCAAAGTTGTTTGTTTTCACTGTCCCCTTATTCTGAAGACCATTTAATGTAATGATACAACCCCTTTAAGAATTACTGATCTACTTGTATTCACTATGTGCAGTAGACCTAGCATATAACACTCTTTAACCACGGTGTGACGATTACTAGTATTGGACTTATTTGGCTTTATTTTATTATTGCAGAGTCACCAGTTTCAGTGTCCGCGGTACCCAGTCTCTTGTCCCAACCAGTGTGGCATTGCCAACATCGCCAGAGAAGACCTGAGTGGGCATTTGAAGGACAGTTGTAGTTCTGCTTTAGTACTCTGTCCTTTTAAGGATTCTGGCTGCAAACACAGGGTAAGATTTTAATATAGTACTCAGTTGTGACTCTATGAAAGGATATGTTCCCATGTGGCAGATTGCAAAAATTTCTCAAATTATGCGAATGGGGTAATTTCTGCAGCATTTGCGTGGATTTCAACAAGCTGTCCAGATGAATGGAACAGCAATGAATGATTGCAGTTACCTGCCACATCTGAACAGATCTTATGGAGAAACGGAAATAAAATGAAAAACTTTGGAGATATGGAGTCAAATATTATGGTAAAAGTAGCAGTGATGCAAATTTTTTATATTTCCTTTCTTCTTTTTCTAGTGCCCTAAGATCGGTATGAGCAGACATTTAGAAGAAAACATGAGAGCCCACCTCAGTATGATGTCTTCCTTGGTCAGCCGACAGAGGCAGGAGATTTTAGAGCTGAGGAGCAGGTGGAGGAGCTGTCTGTGAGCAGTGAAGGAATACTTATATGGAAGATCAGCGACTATTCCCGCAAACTGCAGGAAGCCAAGGTCCGGGGAAATTTTGAGTCATTTAGCCCACCCTTCTATACACACAGATATGGCTATAAGCTCCAAGTATCTGCATTCTTAAATGGTAACGGTAGCGGTGAAGGCAGCTACCTTTCTGTTTATATAAGAGTCCTCCCTGGCGAGTATGACAACCTCCTAGAATGGCCTTTTTCATATCGCGTCACATTTTCATTACTTGACCAAAGTGATCCTTCTTTGTCTAAACCGCAACACATAACAGAAACCTTTAACCCTGACCCAAACTGGAAGAACTTCCAGAAACCAAGTGGCTCTAGGAATTCCCTGGATGAAAGCACTCTTGGCTTTGGCTATCCTAAGTTTATCTCTCATGAGGACATACGAAAACGCAACTATGTTCGAGATAACGCTGTATTTCTTAGAGCATCAGTAGATATTCCTCAGAAAATCATTGCATAATTATAAGGTTTGGACATTTACAAGGGGAGATTTATATTCGCACTAAAAGAAGTAGTGTTTTCTCCATTTTCAGTTCTTGAGTTGTATCACTACCTACGATGGTCTATCTTGAAGAATGAGGATGGTTACAAAGAGGTACAGATTTATTGTCCTCCAGTAAGTGTGAACTTTATTTTGTGTTCATATGACCAAGTCAACTGTGAAGTCTTGGAGATGGGAAGATGGTTTACCAAACCATTTATACATTTTTGGAGATGATGTTCCAAAATAAACTTTAAAAGTCTACAGGACCAAAAGTTCACCTTTGTTCCCTTTTGGCAACAACGTAACAGCTTCTGCAAAACTGAGAATAAATTTGTCACCTGGCATCTTTCAGTGGCAACAAATGAGGAGCCAGTATAAAGGACATTTCTTTGCATCTCACAATACTGGATTTTTTTAGTGTGAACTTACAGTGCAATAGACTGCTGACCACAGTAGAGAAAAGGGAAAAACTGGATCAATCTTATCTGTGCTGAGCTGTGAAAAAAAAACCTTTCAGGTTCTAGAGGTGTTGGTGAGGTGAGCACCGAAGAACTTGTCACTCTGAAAGCAAAACTCAAGTCCAAGTGCTAACATAAAGCCAAAGTGTCCAACCAAGGAGAGAGGACTATGAGGTGTACCCCAGGAAATAAAACAGAGACGGGTCTACCTCAGGGGGGTTAGTGGTGCTGCCACCTAGTGCAAGGAAGCACGTGAAACACTTAGCCTAAGTGAAAATTTTGGCAACAAAGGGTCCAAGGGTTTACAAAAAGACATTGGCCAATAAGTGCACTGATAGCATGCAAATCAAATTCCAACCAGTGGAGTGTCTTGAGGCCCTTTGTCACCCAAAGTGGCCGCCAGGTTCGGTCCACTTGTATTCTGTGCAGCAGCATTTTCTACTCGAATTTTATAACCTTTGTACTTATTTTGTAATTGACCATTTGATATAATGGTATGTACTGGACAGCTTTGTGAATTGATTCTAATGATTTCTTAGCTGGGGTATTCTGTTACTGATTATTGTATGATGAGAATGTTCTACTTGATGCAACGTCTCTAATGTGAGCACTAGAGCTCTGTACATTTCAGTGAATAAAATCCAATCCGCCAGAGACACGCGCACAGCACGATGAAGTCACAAGCGTAACTGACCTCCTAGTAGTGACCTAGGCTTTAAATTGGCATCCCTAAAAGTCTTATTTTGCAAGAATTTCTCTTATTATACATGCGAGTGGAGGGCTTGACATCATTTATGTGAACCAATGACCTACACACTAAAGCCTGCATTTTTGTTTTACTTAACTGCTGCTTATTCATCAAACTGTTCAAAAGGATAGTGTAGACTCTAAACACTAATTACCCATCTGATTTAAACAGGTCTCAGTATTTTCCATTTTGGCCATTTAGAACATCGTTATTGGCCTCTGATGCAAGAAACAATATCTAGCTTATGTAACATCCCGATGTCAATATATGTGGCAGCAGAACGCTGTGACACTTGTACCAACTATGGCATATAAACCCAATATTGCCATTACAAAAAGTTAGTGGTCTGTCCATATAACTAGTGTCACAAATATGACTTACCACATTTTATACACTTATAAGTTGTTGCAGAAACATTCTCAGGCACGCCGTTCATCATTTGTACGTCTTACAACAAGTGGGATAACATGAGGCCGATGTGCAAACTGTACAGTCTGAATAGTTTGCTTAATTTTCTTATTGGAGAATTTTACAGTAGACTGAATTCGGGAGAATTCGATTTTCCAGATCTTGTGTGTGTGTATAAGTCAGTGCCTCGTCTATTATTCAGGACGTTCCTGAGTTTCCACTACATTTCTAATGAATGGCTGCATTTTTTCTAAATACTGTTTAATTCCCCCAATAAATAACTGCTTCTGACTGTGCATAGATGTGAAAAACCCTTTAAAAGGTATATTTTCCACTCATTCAGTTATTGCAATACAACATGTATATACTTTTTTTTTTACATCTTTTAGGGCATTGTCCCTATGTTTTGTTTTTTTTTCATTTCTATTTGTGTTCACTTTTATGTGACTGTCCCTCCCTTACTTTCCTTGGTATGTCAATGGCCAAAGGCAAATTAGAAGTATGAAGTTTGTTGAATGATGATGTTTCCAAGTCATGGGTTTGTAACTGTGTAGGAATGTCATGTGCCAGAATAATAAAAAGACCCCCTTTTAAGTAAAATCTGCTGGCTTGGAAGAGATGTGATGGACACCAAAATATTGGACAAATATCACCTGGTTTTTTTTATTGATCAGTATGAAAATTTTGAAACATTCATAAAAAAAAAAAAATTGTAAAAATATTGATCTAAAAATGCGACCCTCACTACAAAAAAAACATATTGCATGTACCTACCAAGTGCCAATTGTTAATGGAATCTGCTGTGTGCTGTCAAAATATGAGCTGACGGAGGAGCCATATCTGGAGTGATGGAGCTATGTGGCAATGATCTGTTTATCTCAAAATAATCTGGATCCTGTTAGGAATTACAGATCGTGGTACACTGTGAGATGGCTCTGATAACCACGTCATCCGTATTATGTAGCGTGTCTGAATTATTATTTTTAATGTTAATTATTTATTGTCTAAGCAATCTCTGTTGAATGAAAAATTAATGTATTGGATGGGAGGGGCAGCTGATTGCCTTTATACTTTTGTATAATAAATCCTCTCCATGAAGACAATTCTGGACTTTTTTGTGATATTTTAATATATGATTATTATTAATATAATACACATGGATTGCACAGTAGAATATTGATCTTTGCAGATGACACTAAGCTCTGTAAAATAATCAACACAATAGAGGATAATGTTTTATCACAAAGGGATCTGGATAAGTTGGAGGCCTGGGCAGGGAAATGGCAGATGAGGTTTAACACTGATAAATGCAAGGTTATGCACATGGGAAGTAAGAATCCATTCCATGATTACATGCTAAATGGAAAAACGCTGGGAAAAAGTGACATAGAGAAGGACTTGGGAATCCTGGTGGACAGTAAACTTAATTGTAGCAGCCAGTGTCGGGCATCAGCTGCCAAGGCTAATAGGATCATGGGTTGTATTAAAAGGGGCATAGATGGACATGATGGGAACATTATTCTCCTATTATATAAGTCACTGTTTAGACCACACATGGAATATTGTGTACAGTTTTGGGAATCAGTTCACAGGAAAGACATTGTAGAACTTGAACAGGTACAAAGGCGGGCAACAAAAAATAATAAAAGGACTGGGTGGACTGTAATACCCAGAAAGATTAGCAAGATTAGGGTTATTTAGTTTAGAGAAAAGATGGCTTCAGGGGGACATAATAAATATGTTTAAATATATCAGGGGTCAATATAAAGATCTCTCTCAAAATCTATTTATACCCAGGATTGAATCTAGAACAAGGGGCATCCTCTTGAGGAATCAAGGTTTCTACATAAACATAGAAAAGGTTTATTTACTGTAAGAGCAGTGAGACTGTGGAACTCTTTGCCAGAGGAACTTGTCATGGTAACTTCACTAACAGAGTTCAAGAAGGGTCTGGATAGTGTAATAATATAACAAGGTATAGTGGTTAGGATTCTGGAGAATGGTTGTTATTAAGGGAATTATTCCAGATTTGAGTCGGGAAGGAATTTTCCCCTAAAATGAGGACAATTGGCTCCTGCCTCATGGGGGTTTTTGCCTTCCTCTGGATCAACACTTTAGCACAATAGGCTGAACTGGATGGACGTCTGTCTTTTTTCGGCCTTACAAACTGTGTAACTATTATTTCTTCGAAATAATGTTCTCTGCTAGGGAGAGTTGATTTTCCTGTTTAGGTAGGTAGTTAATGCGTAACTTTCTAGAATTAAATATTTAAGAATTATAGAATTAACCTGGCTGCATTGTTTGCTTGTACCACGGGAATATTTTGTGTGTTTGAGGGAAACAAACTAAAACTACAAAACAAAGCTATATCATTTACAAAGGGTCATACAAATAAGGTTTCAAAAGAGATTAGTATCAGTGCTTGTGTGACCTAGAACTTAGTCAGCAAGGCATAGCCATAAAGGGCCTCATGTATGAAAACTGACTAGGTCTAAGACTTTCTTTGTTGCCCATAGCAAACAATCAGGACTCCTTTTCATTTTTACTGAGCACTATATGAATTGAAAGGGGAGCTCTGATTGGTTACTATGGGCAACAAAGAAATTCTTAGACCTAGATAGTTTTCAAACATGAGGCCCAATGGACTCCACCGTCTTAAAAGTCCTGGTTTTCATGGATGCCTTGTGTTAAGTATACCTTGCACTTTGGAAATCTAATGTTGCTTTACGTCTATTCGCTCAATGTTCCAAGAAGGAAGAGCCTCTTCTAGAAAAAGAGAAATATTCTCTCCTAGCAGCATTCACTTCTACCCTATATTATTGCTTTTGTAGCAATTGAGAAATTTATGGAGATGGAGTTGAACATCTTTGCAAGCAATGGAAAATTTATGACACTTGCCGCTACTATGTAGAAACCATACAGTAATACTGACTATATAGAACACATAGGGGGAAATTTCTATTGACCGTAAATAAAAGCTCCATTTTTGTTGCACAAGCCTGGCATTTTAATTTAAAAGCGAGTAGATCTTGGTGGTAGAGGGAGTAGGCTCCAAAGGCCTGATCCACTATAATGTACTCCAGAAACTAGAATAAATGATATTCGAAATCTGTGCCAGGCCATAAACTAGCACCATTTTTAAAAAAAAAAAAGTTTTTACTTGCCTTTTGTGACAGCATATAAACACCACAAAAAGTTGGAGGGAGGGGTAAAATAGAGATGGTAATCAATACAAACACTGGGGGATGGATGGCAAGAAGTATGACCTGGTAAGCAGGCAAAAAAGGTCCCAGTTATTGATGTTATCAGTTGGGGTCACAATGAAGAGGGTCATCTTGACAATGTGAAAGAAACTAAAAAGGAAAAATGGACACCTCAAAACCCACAGGGATCACAAATAGTCTTCAGAGTTGCAGATGTTCTCCATCACTCTAGCAATGTTTCTAAATACCATGTAGTGTAACGGAAACATACATGAAAGCGGGATGTAATGTGGGGTGGAAAATTTTGAATCATTGATTTTCTAGACCTGACATTTCGTTCTGTACTAACATTGCCTATTCTCAATAAACATATGTGTTTTTCCAAACTGGTGCAGGTTTTAGTGTGAGGTGCATGGGCGGCCACCAATGCAACAAAGAGGCGTGCACCAGGGCCGGGACAAGGCATTTTGGTGCCCTAGGCAAGTACAGCCAATGGCGCCCCCCCCTCGCTCCCCAAAAAATTGCACCCCCCCCCCTAATTCCTCTCGCCCCTGCGCCAGGCCCTCTCACCCCCCCCCCCCTGCGCCAGGCCCTCTCTCCCCTGCACCACTCTCCCCCCTGCACCAGTTACTCTGCCCCCTGCACCAGTTACTCTCTCCCACTTATTAACTTCTTACCAGTCATACCTGCGCCCAGGGGCGTTGCTAGGGTCCTAACGAAATTTTTCACGCCACATTGTGAACTGCGGATGTATTGTTAGATAGAAAAAATTTCTGTTCCTGTCACTAATTTTCTGCATATTCCACATAGATCCTTTCCATCACCTCAGCAGTCACTGCACAATGAAAATCAGCCCTGACAAATCTGCTTTTTCAAAATCGCTCACCTACATATGACAGTGTAATACCCCTAAATAACAGTCACTAAATAATCCACCGATACATGGAGCAAATCTACCAGACAAATGATTGTTACTAAAAAACACTCCTACAAAACCAAGACTCAAAACTATTACTACTTAAGGATCAAATAATCCTGCCAGACCCTGACCAAACGCGACCCTCACATGTGACTATCAGCTTTACACAGGCTCTGATTACATATACCACCGCCATACAGGGGCCAGATAGTGGTAGATACTAGTTGTATGTAGACGCTCTGCAGACATATAAGTGATTACACTGCAGTTACATTTAGTGACTCACCGGAGACATCATTTCTGATCAGCGTCGTTCACTTTCCCTTTTCTTCTCCATCCGGTTCACACCTTCATGCTTTCTCTCGGCCAATACTCGTCCCTGCAGATTTGGACACAAATATCTTAGAATCCTCACATTTCCAGCAACTCCTTACTTATAGGTATATAAGTCCCCTCAGTTAGGTAGGTGTATACGTCCCCACAGATAGGAAGCTATATAGGTCCCTGCAGTTAGACAGGTATATAAGTCCCCTCAATTAGGCAGGAGTATATATAGGTCCCCATCAGTTAGGCAGGTATATAGATATGCCCTCTCAGTCAAGCAGATATATAGATATTGTACCCTTAGATAAGCAGATATATAAATATAGGGTCACTCAGGCAGGTATATAGATATAGGGTCACTCAGGCAGGTATATAGATATAGGGGCACTCTCAGGCAGGTATATATAGGGGCACTCAGGCAGGCATATAGATATAGGGGCACTCTCAGGCAGGTATATAGGGGCACACAAGCAGGTATATAGGGGCACACAGGCCGGCATATATAGATATAGGGGGCACACAGGCAGTATATATAGATATAGGGGGCACACAGGCAGTATATATAGATATAGGGGGCACACAGGCAGGCATATATAGATTATAGGGGGCACACAGGCAGGCATATAGGGGCACTCTCAGGCAGGGGTATATAGGGGCACTCAGGCAGGGGTATATAGGGGCACTCTCAGGCAGGGGTATATAAGGGCCCTCTCAGGCAGTGTTATATAAGGGCCCTCTCAGGCAGGGGTATATATGGGCACACAGGCAGGGGTATATAGGGGCACACAGGCAGGGGTATATAGGGGCACTCTCAGGCAGGGGTATATATGGGCACTCTCAGGCAGGGGTATATAGGGGCACACAGGCAGGGGTATATATGGGCACTCTCAGGCAGGGGTATATAGGGGCACACAGGCAGGGGTATATAGGGGCACTCAGGCAGGGGTATATAGGGGCACACAGGCAGTTAAAAATAATAACATTAATACTCACCTGCTTTCCGGCCGCACGCTCCTCTTCAGGCCACGCCTCCAGCGCCGGGACGCTCCTCCGGCAGCTCCTCGGGTACACGGCCTATGACGCACTGTGCGCCCGAGGAGAGGCAGCGTCGCGATGACATCACTTCATCGCGTCGCTGCCAGCTGAGCCGCACGGGGCCGCGGCGGGTCCTCAGCGCTATGAGGACCTGTAGCGGTCCGACACTGTCTGCGGAGCAGGGAGCGCGCGCTCTCTGCTTCGCAGAAGCCCACAGCTGTATGCGCGTCCAGCGGACGCACATACAGAGACCGCCAGCGCTTCAGGCCCACGGCAGCGGTCTGGAGCCCGGCGAGGTTCAGGACCCTTGCCTGCACCCCTTAGGGACAGGCAGAGGTAGGCGCCCTAGGCGATCGCCTACCTCTGCCTACCCGTCGTCCCGGCCCTGGCGTGCACCTCTTGATACATGTGGCACATCTTACTCCAGCAACTTCATTTTTAGAATGTTCTATAAAATGCCAACCTTAAAGACGACCCATGATATCTCCTGACATGTCTGTTTTAGTAAATCCTTGTGTTCCTGAATTACTGAATCTGTCAGCCGGGTGTTATCAATTGGGGGTGAGGTCCCCACACAGTAGGACATTGTCCAATCAATGCTGACAGAGTCAGTGTGTGTGGGGACACACCGCTTTTAAATTGGAATGGTAACACCCACCTGACTGATTCAGCAATATAAATTTAGAGGCATGTACCTCTTGATACATGTGGCACATCTTTATTTTTAGAATGTTATATAAAATGTCAACCTTAAAGAGGACCCGCGATATCTCCTGACAGGTCTGTTTTAGTAAATCCTTGTGTTCCCGGTGATATAACAATTCTAGGGCTTCTCTTCTTACTGTATAATTCTATGTTGGGTTCTGTCATCACTCCTAGAGACGTATTACTGAATCTGTCAGCTGGGTTTTATCAGTTGGGGGGGAGGTTCCCACACAGTAGGGCATTGGCCAATCAATGCTGACAGAGTCAGTGTGTGCGGTGACACACCCCTTTTAAACTGGAATGGTAACACCCACCTGACTAATACAGCAATATAAAATTAGAAGGAATAACAGAAGAACAGCACAACACAGTTATAAGTGAAGATGCTGAAGAATGGTTATTTCACTGGGGATTTACTAAGACATGTCTGGATATGGCGACAGGTAATCTTTTAAGACTGGCATTTTATACTCCAGTCTAAAACTGAAGTTGCTGGAGTATGATGTGCCAGATGTATTTACTAAACAGACATGTCAGGATATATCACAAGTAGTGTTGATCGATCCGTTCGAGAAAAGTTAAATGGAATCTGTCGGCAATTTTTTTTTTAACTTATTAAAGCAAGACCCTGATCCATATGCTTTTCCTCGTTTTTATTTCCTGATTGTAGATTTCTCTATTCGTCCGTCTATATATGATTGTGGGGAAGACATTCTTGCTTGCACTGCTTTAACAGCAGTCAGAGAGATACTTTACAGCAGCTTCATGCACATAGGATTCTTAAGACAGATTCTGTCCCATAGACGTCTATAGGATAGTTTTCACTGTGAAGGGAGGGGAGAGGGGGAGCTGTGACATCTCCTCTTGTGACTGGTGGGTTCTGTGTTATATGTACACAATGTTGTCTCCTGTCGGCTTGACCCTGCTTTTACTGATAATGAGCACACTGCTGAAAAGCTCTCTGTAACGATTCTGGAGGTGGATCCACTGGACCACCGCAGGCGATGGCGTAAGCCCCTACCCGGGAGTGGAATCTAAGTGGGACCCGGTTTTCACCAGAGCCCGCCGCAAGCGGGATGGTCTTTGCTGCTGCGGGTGTCCACCAGGTCACTACCACTGGCGGGGCTTGCCTGCGGTGGCGGCCAAGGGTGCGAGGTACAGGAACGGCAGGCACGCAGGCTCGTAGTCGAGGACAGACAGAAGGTCAGGACAGGCGGCTCTGATTCGTGGACGGTAGACCAGCAGGTGGTCGGGGCCGGCGGCAAGGTTCGTAGATGGTAGACGTAGCAGAGGGTCGGTACACAGGAAGGCAAAACTGGAACGCTCAGGAACACTTTCACCATGGGTATGAACACCAAGGATCCGGCGAGGGCCGGCAGGAAGTGACCGGACTAAATAGGAGCAGTGCCCGGCAATGAACCCATTACCGGCGCACTGCCCTGTTAAATTCAAAGTGCCGGCGCGCGCGCGCCGCTAAGGGCGGAGCGACGTGCCGGGACCCGGAAGCAGCCTGAGCAGGAGCGTGGCCAGGTAAGTGCATGCCGGCGGGGACGGGGAGGTGAGCGGACCCCGAACCCGACGTGCGGGACGGGGCTCCGCTCGGTGCAGGAGCACGGCGCGCCTGCGACCCGGGACAGTGGTCGCAGGGGCGTCCGTGACACTCTCTAAACAGAACAGGAAGTGGCAGGCTATTATTAGGCCGAGTGGCCAAAGTGAAAACTGCAGGACTTAAAAATTATTAACAAAATACTGAAAGTGATACGGAAAATTAAAAAACAATAACCAAAAATTCCTACAAACTGTGTTTAACATAAAAATGTGAGTTAAACAATAAGTCATTTTTTGATGACACATTCCCTTTAAGTTCGAGTCAAACTTCACGATTTTTCTAGAACTCGAGCCGAACGTTTTACTGTTTGTTTGAGTAAATGTTCGTGTTCTGCATTGCGTTCGACATGCTATTTGAATATTTTTAGGCACATTAGATCAGTGTACAGTGCACCTGAAAGTACGATCCTCTCTAAAATCTGGCGACAGGTATCCCTTCTATAGTAGACATAATGTACCTAAAAAGGCGCATTGTGCAAATCGCGGCACAGATATTATTGGTAGTGTATGTAATGCGCCTATCGAGTTCGTATTGCGCACAGATGCGAATAACATATCATTACTAGTTTATGTAATGCACCTATCACCTATAAACTAGTAATGATATGTTATGCGCCTTTGTGTGCAATGCCCCTTGATAGGTGCATTACATACACTACCAATGAAATGCTATGTGTTATGGAGGCGCACAGTGTATCCTTTTTAGGTGCATTTCAATCTGTCGGCATACAATGCACCTAGTTTTGGTTTACTGTTATGGATGCTAATTACAGCTTCACCTCACCTGTATAGGTATAAAAAATAACCCGAATATCTTGTCCCATTGACTTTAATGTGGTTCGAAGTTCGAGTTCACCTCGAAAGTTTTTGGGTTCGATCATCTATAGTCACATGCACTCTTTAAAGGGGTTGTCTCGCTACAAAGAATAGCTTTCAAATTGTAGGGAACACAAAATAAAGACATTTTCCAAATATATTGCATTGTTCCTCTGTTTTCCCTAAAGAGATACAAGTGAATTTATTACCTCCATGGCTATTTCAGTTCCCTCAGTAACAGACCTGTAAACAAATCTCCCTGGGCTGTTTGTTCAATGAGATAACAGAGAGTGAGTCATCACACAGGTCAGCAGTGTCAGTCAGTGTCCTGTGCTGCCAGACAGTAAAAAGCTTGATTTATCTCAAGTAAACAGCTCTGTAATTAGGGCTTTTGTTTTGGGGATCAGATAAGAAGTCCTTAGAGTAGTTTGAGAAGCTAATCTAATCTAATTAGCATCTGAAAGCACGGAGCTTATGCTGTACAAGCATGGAGTTTATGCAAATTAGTATGAACCAGGAAGTGACAGAGAATTTCTTTCATGCATTCTTTGAAACCCTGTGGGGAGACAACTCCTTTAAGTAAATTTCCTCCATAGCCTTTACAATAAGGAAAACACACAAACAATACTTGATCAGTCATTTTTTATTTTTGACTGGTCTCTTCCTTGCACATTTCTTGCCTCTTCAGTTTTTTTTATCTCATTATTATGACTCTTTCCAAGCCATGTCTTGTACATTAGTTAGTTACAGGCCAGTAAATCTTATGCTCATTGTAGTTTCTCCATAAAGACTCATCATATACAGCATTGTGTGCACATTCTTTATAGGATCTAGGAAAACCTTATTGTTCCCTGGAAGCTGTTAACATAATTATTACATGTCATGGCAACTTTTCTAAATACAGACATTGACTTGAACACTGGAGTGATAATGGTTCATTGGGGACATAACACCTTTCATCAGTAACTCATTATGTTGCTTTGTGTCTGTTCTCTTTAGTCTTATCTCGGAGATGTGAAGCGGTAGGGAAGGTGGAATATCTGTTATTGGGGACTACGATTTAGAGAAAACATTTAAAAACTGGTAATTAGAATTCTCTAAGGGGTTAATATGCCCATGTGTTGCTGTACCCTTTTGGTGTCAATGTGCTTAAGTTACCCAAAAAAGTTTATAAGCCCAGGATCACATCTGCATCAGAGGTTCTGTTCAGAACCTCCATCTAAGTGGTGGATACAGATCTATTTCATGACTGACACCAGTGGCTTCTGATGAACCCCATTGACAACAGCGGAGCCTGTTGGGTTTCTCTCTAATTTAACTGAAGAAAAAAGCGCTGCATGATGCATTATTTTTCATTTATTTTTTATGGAATTGGTGCCTTGTTTATTGGCTTTTGCTTTTTTTTAATTTTTTTTTAAAACAGCTATGTTTTGGTTTTGTTTGGATGTGCAAAGTGACCTTTCTCTTTCCTTAAAGGGAATGTATCATCAAAAAATACTTATAGTTTAACTCCTGTTTTTATATTAAACACATTTTTTTAAAGAATTGTTGGTTATTTTTTTAAATTTTCCATATCACTTTCAATATTTTTAAAAAATTCTTAAAGGGAACCTGTCACATAGGTTGTGTCCCCCTTGCTGAGGGCAGCACAAGCTAGTGTCAGACCTGCTGTTCCCAGCACTGTGCCCCTTATTCTGTAAGATGCAGAAGTTTTAGAGCATTTACCCATTAATACTTATTCATGAGCAGGTGTTAGCCCCACCCACCAAATACTAGCTCCGCCCACTGACAGTTATTCACATGTTTCTACCTATTCAAAGTAATAGGTTTGTCAGTTGAGGTGGGCGGGGCTAGCCTCCGATTGGCCGGGTTTGAAAAAAACTGACTCTCTGAAGGACTCTTCGAATGACTCTTCTGGCTGAAAACTGCAGATTTGAGCATTAAATACACGAAAACTCCAGCATCTTACAGAATAAGGGACACAGCACTGGAAACAGCAGGTCTGACACTAGCTTGTTCTGCCCTCAGCAAGGGGGGCATAATCTATGTGACAGGTTCTCTTTAAGTCCTGCAGTTTTCGCTTTGGCCACTAGGCCTAATAATTGTCTGACACTTCCTGTTCTGTAGAGAAATTTTCAGTAGTCTGCTCATTATCAGTACAAGCAGGGTCAAACTGAAAGGTGACACTAATGTGTACAGATAACGGGATCTACCAGCCACAATAGGAGCATGCTTAGCAAACTCTCCTATAGAAGTCAATGGGACTGATCCAGTTCACAGGTTCCTATGTGCATGAAGCTGCTGTAAAACATCTCTCTAAATTCTGTTAAAACCAGTGCAGGCAAGAAAGCAATCACGTATAGACAACTGAATTAAGAAATCTATAATTAGAACATTAAAAAAATATGTATCAGTGTCTTGTTTTTAATAAGTAAAAAAAAACAAAAAATTGGCGACAGATTTCCTTTAGTGGTATGTTCGCATAATTATCGACGAAGTTCGTGCCAAAATGTGCTTTAAATAATGTTCACGTATAGCACTCAGTGAGTGCAGTGTGAAATCATTGTCACCGTGCAGATGACAATGATTTCACTAGGTAACAAAAGCTTTTTTTGGGTTGTATAGAAATTTTGACCTTATTCTGGGTATCTGAGTGCTGCTGAGTCTGGAAATCCCATCCATTTTGTTCTAGCAGATCTAGTTTATGTGATGTAGCGCGGATGGATAGAATTTAATTCGCTCAGGCACATTCATGTTTTTGTTTGCATGTATTCTTTCAAATGTTCTAAAAAAATTTTCTGTTTCACATGAATTCCCAACATTTCTTTAGTACAATATGTTGAGTGACCACTACTTTCAGCAGCAGATACTTGCTAAGGTGGCAATGAGGGATCTTCAAAACTAGAGCTGATAGGGGAAAACGAGTGTCATTTTCAGAATCAGTGCCCCAAACATACTCAAAAACGGTATGGGACTCTCGCTCCTTTTGTAGATATTTCTGGTGGGGCAATGGCCAGCCCCCCCATTGGCGGGAGCACCATACACATTGTACACACATAGAGAGTTGTTTTGTCTCCAAATTGCTAATACTGATTAAAAGGACCTAAGGAAAATTGGAGAAATGTACAACTAAATTGCAGACCGCCACTCCTTTGCAGGTAGCTCATAAATACTTTCTTGGAAATTTCACTTACTGACAAATATGTCTATTATTTAACCATCTGATGTGACTGGCAGCATAATTCACATTGCTACGTTACCTAAGTTAGGTGAAGAATCTGCCCTATAGTAGTATTCACAAACACTAATTGTATAGAAATATTTCAATACATTATAAATAGATATTTCCTAAAAGGGGAACAGCATCCACAATACCCAACATTCTAGTGCCACTCTATAGTTCATGCACGGGCAAATGGTTACCAGAAAAAGGCCATACTTACTGTAGCAGAGGCAGGTTCCCAGGCAACAAATATTTCAGTGTTAAGGTATATTCACACAATGTATTTGCGGGGCATACTTCGGTGCATAACTGTGCTGCTATGATAACCCAACCTATTCCCTTGTGCACAGTACGCGCCCTTAAAAAGAATTGAAATGTCACTTCTTTCGGGTGCTTACACGCCAGGAAAAATAAAAGTGAGTAGAAGGCCGGGCTGTAGCGCTGTTGAAAGTACACACTGGTCAGAGCGTACTTTCAGCAGCAGGCATATTGTGGCGCACAGGTACGCACCGCAATACACGATGTGAACATATCCTGGTTTTAAAGTGGTTCTCCAGGACTATCTTTTTATTTGTTATAGGGCTGACAACTGTATTATATTAAACTTTGTAATTCACACTTATTTAAAATTATCTATCTGTCCTGCTGGGCAGACCCAAGCAAAAAGCCCTATACTCCCTTCCTCCCCTACCTTCTGCAAACAATCTTACTTTCATTGATCACATGGCCTCATTGAACGTTTTGTCAACACTCAATGGGTGTGCTTTGAAGTCAGGCTGAACTCAGGAACACTCCCCTGCAGTGGATGTAACCTGAGCAAAGAACAATCTGGCTGCATTCTACCTTGAAAGGCTGTAGTTTAAAAGTGAGTAGAAGTAATTACAGGAGGAACTGTTTACCTTTGAGTCTTGCCTGCAGAACTTAGTAATGGGAGCAAAGGACAGCAGTTCAGAGTTGGGGAGGTTTTGTATTGCTGTCATGAAAATGATGACTGCAGCTCTGTACAGTTTACACAGTGACTCATGAGTCCCAGCTATCTATAGTAGCTAGCTATAGCTAGCGTGCTTTCAAATGGAGCATTTTTGGTGTGCCTATTTATGCGTTTTTGGATGCGTTTTTTGTGCAGAAATGTACAGTATTAATTTTAAAAACCGCATCCAAAAAGCACCAAAAAATATTCCATGCGAAAGCACCCTTAGGACTTGTGTGTTTCATGCAGTAATATACATGTGTGGACTATACTGTTATGCAGTTATCTGATGTTGTATAGGAAGATATTTTTCATTTGAAAAGTATCTTCCCTCTAGTGAGTAAAGGGTTGTGTCAGGAATAACTCCTTAGGGCGCGTCCCCACTGCACAGGACAAATACTGGCCGGTTTGCCGGGCGGTATTTGTCCTGTGTTGCGTCCGTCCACACGGCCGCGGGGGGAGTGTGGTTTTTCTCCGCTCTGAGCGAAGAACAGCCCTCCCCCTCCACATTGACATGCACAGATTCCGTCCGGAAACTGGATGGAAGAATGTGCATGTTCAATGCTTTGCGACCGGATCGCGGGCGGAAAAACCGCCGGACGGAAAACCCTTGCAGTGGGGACTGCTGCATGGGTTTTCCATAGAGCACAATTGTGCTCGTTTTCGGCCGGCTTTTCAGGCAGTCTGAAAAACCGCAAACCGGCTGAAAAACCAGCCAAAAACCCGTGCCATGGGGACATGCCCTTACTGTTAGTCTGATGATCCTATGCAAATCTGCAGGATTCTTGATTTCATTGACATCCCTGAACTGGAAAGTAATATATTAACAAAGTAATAAGATTAGTTTCATAGCTGCTGTAATAATTGAACTAAACACATCATTGTCCACGTGACATGCTACTGATTGAATCAGTGTCACTAATAAAGGAGCTCATATGGTGTATTACATAAAAAAAAAGTATACCATGACTTACATGTATTTTCTGAGTAAACTGCACCATACCATATAGAAAATAAATGTAAACCTGACATTTGCCACCAAAACAGAGACCAGAATTACACTTTTGGCCTTTGTTGGGTAATGGGGGTTAAAGATATGCTTACCATATACACCAGGAGCCCATACAGTAAATGTGTACCGCTAAGGCCTTATTCACATTACATTAACCGACCCCATTGAGATAATATAAAAGCTTTATCGCTATGGATATAGTGGAAAGACCATAGAGAACTATAGGACAAAGGTAGTTAGAATTGGACTACATTTGCCCTGCTTACCAAATGAATAAGCTTTATGTATCAGATACAGGAATGTGGACTATTATGCTTTTGTGTCTGGTACATAAAGCATGTACATTAAGTAAATATGTAAATTTGGACGACATTTGCAATACAACTCTCTATCACCCGAGCACGTCCCTGCTGCGGTTTCTGATGGGTTACATTTTTCACAGTATCCCAATGGATACCATGGACGAAGACTATAAACTTGATGTGAATGGAGCTTTACATAGTATAAAAGGACTTTACTTCTATTGTTTAAATTTCCTTAACACTTTGTTACTCTCCTCACATCCCAGTTTGCATCATGTAGCTTAAAGGGGTATTCCTACCATAGACACTGATGTCATATCAATAGGATATGCCATCAATGTCTGATTGATGCAGGTGCAACCTCTGGGACCTGCACCTATCTTAAGAACAAACCCCAAAACCTTTCAGTTTTGAATGGAGAGGTGTCGTGGCTCTCCAGTTGACATCAGCGGTAGTTCCTAGTGTTGATATTGTCTAATAGAATTTTTAGAACTCGAACCAAACATTTTACTGTTTGTTCGAGTAAAGTTCTAGTTCGACACGCCATTTTCAGTTTAATTTTCAGCAACTTTCAGCACTTTTGGCAGCCATCCAATCACCTTTCTGCACTTTTGGTTACCGCACAATCAGTGCAGAGCACAGAGAAGTGCCAAATACGTCATCACTGAGGTGTAGGGCTCTCATTGGCTGCTAAAATCACATGACCATGTTATATATATATTTCACAGTATTGCTTTGTGAACGCCATTTTCAGCTCACTCTCTGTACTGTACAGACTGCTCTTAGTTAGATAGCATTTTCCTCTCCATAGACATCGATAGTTAGGGAGTTTGGTATTGCTGGCTGCATCTTTCCCACACCCAGAGCTGTTATTTGGCGACATTTGCAGGCTCACATAACGCCTAACTCTCATATACATGGATATATATGATACAGAGTGCTTGGATTTGTCAAATCATACTCTGTGCCCAAAAGTTCAGTTTTGGCAGTTTTGGGGGTTCAGTAATTGTATAACACACAGTCTCCAAATCTATGTGTCAAAAGGGCTTTTTGGCCCCCACAGGATGCAGGGCCCCTTAGCAGCTGCTACCACTGCACCTCCTATAACTACGCCCCTGCTTGCAAGCTGTCCTCATTTTTTCAGTTAGCCATTGAAAGGAGTGAAGTATTTTAGCCTCTCAATTTTTTTCTGTCACTCTTAGAGCCAAATTTTCTTCACTACGTTGGTCCAGGAATCCAGTTTACTGTTATGGATGGTACGTCCAGCTTCTCCTCACCTGTATCGGTCAAAAAATTAACCCGAACATCTTCTCCCATTGACTTTAATGGGGTTCGAGTTATAGTTAAAATAGAGCCTCGAACCGAACACACTAAAGTTTGAGATTCTAATCGAACTAGAACTTTTTACTGGAAAGAAGGCAATTTTTGATTAACACTCACCGGTAATCTCAGGTTAAATGAGGTCCGCACTGAGTCCCATCAACACACGGTGCATAACAGAATGGATGTTCGGCTGCAGAAGTCCTGGTATATGCAATACAGAAAGAGGAATTCCAGCACTCGTGCTCCAGGTGAAAAGTTCTTTAAGTAAAACACACTTTTATTGGAAAAATACAAAAAAACACAATATAAAATTATGGAAATGGCTGTACAGTTTACGCGGTTCAAGCTCACTACATGGCTCTAACAGTCGACTAAGAGCTATGTAGTGAGCTTGAAACGCGTTTTGAAAATGCGTTTTACTCAAAGAAGTTTTCACCTTGAGCACGAGTACTGGAATTCCTCTTTCTGTATTGCATAGAACTTTTTATTGTTCGCTCATCTCTAGTAGTTCCGAATACAGCTGAGCTACCCACACCTATCAGACATTGCTGGTATATCCTATCGGTATGCCATCAAGGTCTATGGTGAGACAACCCCATAGTAGTAGTAATTCTTATTACTCCATATTATAAATTCAAGTGCAGATTTCCTGGACAATGAACCTTTGATGTCACTACCCTTATTTCCCTAAAGTGGTTTTACCACCATAGACTTTGATGGCATATCGCTAGTCTGATAGACGGGTCCCCCCTCTGAGACCCGCAACTATCTCAGAAACGGTTCTGCATATAGCCGAATGGTGTGTTTGGCTCTACTTTAGAACTCCTATAGAACAGTGAGCTGTGTGCAAGCACGATGGGCTCTCCAGTCTGCTCTGTAACTTTCGGGGTCCCGTTTCGACTAAACCATTTCAGACAAAGATGGCATATCCTAGAGATATACCATCAAAGTCTATGGTGGTAAAACCCTTTTAAAGACAATCTGTCAACCCTCCTGATATGTTAGTTTTCGTAAATTCCCCAACTCCTCTATTGCTCCTCCTGGAAACATATGACTAAATAAGTCTCCTCCTTACTGGGGTGTGCACCAAAGACACTCTGACCCTGCTAGCACTGGTTGGACACTGCTACACTCCCCTTTGACAAGGGATTGGTGAAACCCAGCTGTTCACTTATTCATAGGTTCAGTCAGAATATTGCTGCACACTGCGCTATTGATGCCTTCACTTGGGATGGAACTGTTGATGGGGTCATGAACAGAAACCCAAATGACTGAATGAACACAGCCCCAAAAATTTAGTTAAAGGGGTTGTCTCACTACGAGGATTGTTTTTTTATTTTAAAGATCTTGTAAAAACAAGTCACTTTGCAATATATGTCCATTAACAGTGCCCTACCTATTCCTCGATATCCCCTCTTGTATGAACTGCATCAGCTCCTCAGGTCGCTATAGCTACAGACTTGTTTGATCGATCCTGATAGGCTGCCAGCACTAGTTGCTATAGCTACAGACCTGGCTTCTACTGCAGCCTAGTGAAAGCCAGTAAATGCATCCCTGAATTCAAAGTGAAACCAAGAAAACAGGACTGAAGTAAGATGAATCAATGTAGTGAGACAGCCCCTTTAAGTTAAATCAGCCATTAAGGTACAAACTGCCTTTTGTCACAGAAGGAAGTGGAAAGAGTTAAAATCATTCTTAATGTGGGTGTGTGTGAAATGTATGAGTAAATAGTCCCATGCAGGAAGCATATACACAAATGTCATATGAAATCATGGGAGAGAGATGCAGGGACATGGATGTGTCGCTTTGATGCTTGTTTCTTTGCTAAACTGCCTCTTGTAATGACAAACTCTGAGCGTGGCATCCATAGTACAATGTCACCATTGTTGGCAAACGTATGTTCCCCTCCCCCTCTTTCCTGCCTGCCTCCGGCTCCCAGTGTAGTTTGCATGTATGATAGCAGTAAAATGCTGCTCTTTTTCTTATAGGGGATAAAACAATCGGAGTCTTGGAATAAAAATCCGCAAGAGTGATACATCTGCAAGTACTTGTTTATTAGAGGACAGGCTGGTTATTAATTTAGAATATTTTAATTTGATATTGTAACATTTGCCTATGTAACCGAAAAAAAATTTAAGCAAATTCCGCTCATAAAATGATTTTAGTAGTATAAAAAAGCACATTGCATATGGAAAAGCTGTGTCACAACTAAAATGTAGCTCTTTAGACTCCTAAGTGGCGTCTTTGTTAAGTTATACAGTGAATAAGGGCTTGTAATTCGTCAACGGTTTGTGGTTTTAGAAACTGTCTGAAAACCGACATGCAACGCTCCCCCATAGACTTTAATAGAAAATCCATTTAGCAGTCCCCACTGAACGGATTTTCCACCAGACGGTTTTTGACACCACTGGCGTAACGAAAAACTTGAACAAGAACATGTGGATGTGAAGGGGGACGGCTTGAATCTGCAAACCGCAGGCAAAAGCTGTCTCCCTGCGTGAAAAAAAAAAAAAAATCCAACCGGTATTTGGTCTTTGCCATATGAACGCACCCTAAAGGGTTGTTCACACGGCTTATTGCAGGGATGGATTGCAGCCGTATTGCGCACCGTACTGCGCTGCAATGCGGCTGGAATCCGTGCCAGCCATTACAGTAATCCACAGCTCTCATAGAGAACTGCCGATTCCGTCTCTCCTCCCCGCTCGGCGAATAAAGGGAGAAAGTGACGTTTCATTATGCCGGCGGGATACGCGCGTGTGGATAATGAAAGTCTATGGGGCCGGCGGGCAGCGCCCTCGCCCTGCTCCCGCCCCTTACTTGCGGAATTGCGGGCGAAATCCGTCCCGCAATTACGGCTTGAATAAGCCGTGTGAACCGGGCCTAAGGGTCCGTCCGAACGGTATGGTTTAAAAACCAACAAGAAATTATCCCCATCGACTTTATTAGTAAATCCGTTCAGTAGTCTACAGCCGGACGACTTTTCAGCTGATGCCGTTCTGAAAAAATTGGAACATGCACAATCTTCTGCCCGGTTTTCGGGCGGAAGGTGTGCAAATTCAGTGGTTATGGGGGACGGGCGAATCCGCAAACCGCAGACAGAACCCTCCCCCAAAACCATGCAAAAGACGATAAAATACAGACGGAATTCTTAAACAGAATCCAACTGGTATTTTACATATGCCGTGTGGATGTAACCTTAGGGGCCGTGCACACGGCTTATTTCGGCGCGGATTGGCGCCGTACTGCGCGCCGGATTTGCGCTGCAGTACGGCGCCAATCCGTCGCAGTAATTACGGTAATCCACCATTCTCATAGAGAACAGTGGATTCCGTCGCTCCCACCTGCTCGGCGAAACCGCCGGGCGGGGAGAAACTGACATGCACATTATCCAGGCGCAATACGCGCCATGGATAATGGAAGTCTATGGGGCCGGCGGGCCGCGCCCCTGCCCCGCCCCCGCACTTTATTCAAGCCGGAAATGCGAGCGCAATCCGGCTCCTAATGCCGTCTTGAATAAGCCGTGTGAACCGGGCCATAGAGTACAGCAACATGGCAGAGACAAACTTTATCGTCGTTTAGTTGGACGGTTTCTGCCCACGGTTTGAGGATTCGGTTGTCCAGCTAAACAAAGAACAGTGCATGTTCCGCCCTAAAACCGGGCAGAAGAATGTGCATGTTCCAAGTTTTTTTGAAGGTTTTCGGATTTGAAATCTGTCTGTCAGAAAATCCGAGTTGTGTAGACTACAGCTCGGATTTTCTTTTGATGTCTATGAGGATGGTTGACAGTCGGTTTTCTGACGGTTTTCAAATCCATAAACGACCTATTCTCCAAAGCTACTTATACATAGACGTCATTGGAGGTATCTACCAATAGTCTAATGTGCAGTATGTGGGTTAATGCGCACATGACGGATTTGTTGCAGATTTGCACATTGAAAATTCGCAATGTAATACAGTATCTGTCACGTGGATGGGATTTTAGAAATCTTGTCCACATGATGGAAATTTTCCATGCAGAAATTGACTTAAATCTACCACATGTCAATTTCTATTGCAGACTTTCCCCACTGACTTGAATATGGTAAAATCTGCACAATCTGTTGTCGATTTTTACCTGTGGATTTTGAGTGGGAAATTTCTGCAGCAAATCAGTCCTGTGTGCATTTACCATATTCAGGCGTCTTAAGGCTCCATTTTCAAGGCTCTAATTTCAAGCAAGAAGGGCACATCTGTAAGCATGTTTTTTTCATGCATTTTGCGCACCTTTTCTTCATTGTATGTGTCCATTTTTTGCTGCTTATTTCCATTATTTCTATACATTGTTTATTTTTATTTATTTATTTTTTTTAGTGCAAGGAACTTAACTGTACTTGATGAGTCTTTTGGTGCATTTTCACACTTGCAATGGTTGCAATATTTAACATGTCAAGCATTGTGCAAAAACACGCAAGTATGTACCTGATAAGCTTATTCCCATTTAAGTCAATGGGACCCTAATGACACATTTTAATTTTGATGTGTAATCACAAAATGAATGTGAATAACACAGGGCATACAGCATGTAAAAAGACGACATGTGAACCTGGATGAATGCACAATTGGACGGATTTGCTAGGGATTTTCCACGCGTTTTTGTGCACCGAAAATACACAATGGATTACAATATCAGTACATTTTATAAATCCAATGCCCATGTGTGAGGAAATTTACCTAAACCTATAGGACCTGCGTGGTGAACAACACAGGGGAAAAATGTCCAAAGTCGCTCAACTACTATTTGGAGGGCCAAATATCAATAAAAAGTAACTTTTATTAATAAACAGTTAAAAAAGTGTAAATACACCTAAAACAGTAAAGTACACAAATTAAGAAACCAGAGTCATGCATACTTAGAGGCACAACAGATACACTTAGCAGGGAGCAAAAATGTACATGACACAAGTATTGTAGAGTGCCAAATGCAGAAATAATAGAACGAGATAACGAGACAAGGTGAGAGGTTTAATAGCGTGTATCTATATGTACTATCCCCATACATACCCTAATAGGTCCCAATTATGAGTCCTGCCTATCAAAAGAAGTGCGGGGCCCCCGTCCTGAGAAGGACGGCTCCGTCCGGAACCTCTCCCTGATAATTACCTCCCCTACAATGCCTTAATCAAAAGAAATTTCCCTGAAGTCTGGATTTTTAAATTTATTGCATAATTACTGCTGATTTTATCTGCACAACTTGTTGCAGATTTTTACTTGTGAGTTTTCTGCAGAACATTTCCTTATCACATCCTTCCTGTGTGCATTTATCCTAACTGTCCCTTGCCACCAGACATTGTTGGAAATGATGATCCAGGATGCAGGGTTTCAACATACCCTATACTTTCTTCTGCTGGGATAAAGTCTGCTGCCGGGCACCAAATGTCTGTCAGCAGCTTATCTCCCTCTCCCTTTGAATCTGGCTCTGTAGATATAGCTCCCAGCCAAACAAAAGGCTGTTATCTGATGTATTTGGTCACCTGCTTGGTGACAACTCTTGAGCCAAATTAATAAAATTCGACCTAGAACTTGAAATCACTTAAAAGACAAGGAACCTGTACTGATCTTACTTTCTATCTTAGCAGGAAATGCTTATCATCACAAATTGTTTTGAGCAAGTTATCATTTCTATATGTTTGGGGATTTTTTGGCCACAGCATTCCTGTAGCATATGCAATATTGATTTCCTGTGTGTGCTGACCTGCTCTTGGAGGGCATGTCATGGGACCCTCACATTCATGGGAAACAGAATGTAGGTCATTACCAGGGCCGCTACCCTGAGGCAATGAACATGGTCAACAGAAACCTTCTCATTCCGTTAGGTACTCACACACTGGAAGCCCCATGAGCAGGACACTTTATATGGTTATCTGAAAATGACATTTAACTGGATAGGGGATAAAGGATAATGTGTGATGATGCAGAATAATAATGAAGAGGAGCTGTGCAAACAAATACTTTTGTATTTAGTGCAGAGAAAAAGTGGAAGCCTCCAACCTGATTAGAACTTTAGTGTTTAGATCGGCACATGAAAATGAGATATGGACATAAACTCCATAAATTTCAAATGTATTGATCTTCATAAATGTCACAATACTGTTTATATGGTCATACTGCATAAGGCTAGAGCTGCACTGAGACTTTTTGAGGCACTTGTGATTAATTAGAACTATCGAGCGGCAGCTGCAGTCCACAAGATTGCATACATGTCACACAAAAGGCCTGCGTGCTGCATCCGGCCTGCCAGTTCATTTTATGTGGCCCTCAAGCTCAATGTCGGACTGAGGTACCTAGGGCCCACAGGTGGAGTTGAATCTAGGGGCCAGGGCCAGGGCTGGGACAAGGTCTTCCAGTGCCCTAGGCAAAAAGGCACAAAGTGCCCCCAAATGGAAAATTCAGCCATCTCCACAACACTCTGTTCAACAGTTCACTGGCGGTGGCACAGCTTTGATAGCCCTACCATGGCCCTCTAGCCACCTACTATGGCCCTCCAATGGCCCTTAGAGGGAAACCCTAATAACGATATGGCCCTCAGTGAAAATGAGTTTGACAGCCCCTGACTTAATGCATTATTGTTGACTGCACTAAGGCTCGCTTCACACGGTGAATAGCAGTGCATACCTGTGCGTGCCGCTATATGCCTATGTGCGGCCTCCTAATCCTACTTTTGTTTTCCCTGGCATGTAAGCCACTGAAAAAAGTTATTTTTATTGGTCTGTATTGTGGGCTGGGGAATACGTAGAGAAATCATAGCACTCACTGCCTGCTATGATTTTACCATATTTGCAGGGCATACTTTGGGCGCATTGCAACGCAGGTACGCCTCGCAAATACGTAGTGAACATACATTAAAGCTCCATAGTTAAAATCAAATAGTAGCGCATCAGAAATTTTCAGTGTAGCCCCAACCTTAAAGATTTATTTCCATCTCCTAACTTTTGGGTTAGGAGATAGAAACAAGCCAATGGAGAGGGAGCTGAGCAGCTTAGGGACATTATCCTAGAATTCAAAATGGCAAAAATAGTGCACTTATGCATCAGGCCAGGGCCATTTCTACCACTGAGCAGGGCGTACAACAACCCTGAATTCTGTCATGTTGGAAATGGAACCACTACTCCCCGCAGAGCGCATAAAACACCTGCCATTTTGGACTACAGGAAGCAGCATGAGGCCTACTCCCCGCAGCTGCTAGAAACAAAGCACAGCACTACACCGGATTGCATAGCCCACTGTGTACCATTTGTTACAGGAAGGGTCCGAATTGGTGCCTGGCTCCAGGCAGATCTTGAAACTCTCCTTGAACTTATCAGGAGTCCAGACTGATGTCAGGTGCAGCCAATTGTTACCTCCTGGGCCTTCAGGAAGTGAATGGTGCGTGAGGTCAGTGGTAACCAATGACAAAGTCACCATGTACGGCAATACGCATTGAGTCTCTCTTACCTGCCTCATGGGTCCTCAATATTATTGTTAAGACAACAAATCTGATGGTTTGAGCTATACTTTTTCATGTTTCAAGGACTTTGTATGCTATGGTGATTTATTTTGGAATCACTTTCCATTTGGGTAAATTCATCTTTTTTGGTTCTTAAAGAGGTTTTCTCACTACAAAGATTAGCTTTCAACATGAACAGTTAAATGAAGATTTTTTCTAAATACTTTGGTCAATAGATTTTACTTTAGTCATAAGATAAGAGATGTTGTATGTGCTCCGAGTCCTTACAGATTTCTACCTGATCATAATTATGTTATTTGATTGGAGGATAGAACAGAGAGCAGGGAGCAGGGCTGTCTTAACAACATTATGGGACATTGGGCAGAGATGTGCACTGGCCCCCCCAACCAACACAACCACTCCGAGGAATAAATATATACATTATCTATAACAAACATAACCTAGAACACCGCCAAATAGAGACCACACAGTGGTCAGACACAGCTCAGGTTATCACCGCATGACAGTGACTACAGCACTGATCCATCACAGAAGAGAAATAACCCTTGACATCCAGGGACTCACAGGTGATGTCTTCTCTGAGTCATTCTTTTTCCACTTTTCTTCTCCATCTGGTTCAAAACGCCATGATAACTTCTCCCAGCCAGAACTCGTCACTGCAGAATGTAACGCACAAACATCTTAGAATCTGTAGATTGTAAGCCTTCGCGGGCAGGGTTCTCTTTCCCTCTGTACCTGTTGTTAGTCACAGATTGTCACTATTGTACTTGTTTTGTACTGGTTACAAAGTGGCTTTAGTATAACTAAGTCAATGTTTTGGAGTGACCATCACAAAGCCATGATCTCAATGCTACTGAAAATTTATGGGCAAAAGCTACTAAACCTAGGCATAGTATTCCTAGTGTATGTAAACTTTTGACTTTGCAGAAAGTAATAAAAATGCCTTAAAAAATTCTCTCTCTCATTATTCTGGCATTTGGCAAATCTAAATAATTTTGGTTCCTAATTGACCTAAAACGGGTAAGATTTATTCTGATTTCATGTCAGATAGTGAGAAAAACATCAATATGTGTCTTTTTATATAGTGTCTGTTTCAACTGTATATAGACCCCCAGTAGTTAGGTATATAAGTTAGGTATATAGATCCCAGTAGGTATATAGGACATCTGTAGGTAGATATATAAGCCCCCCTGTAGATAGGTAGGTATATAGGCCCCCTTGTAGGCAAGTATACAGTCCCCTATAGGTAGGTAGTTATATATGCCCTCTGTAGTTAGATAGGTAGGTATAAATGCCCATGTAGGTTGGTATACAGCACCCTGTAGGTACACAGACCAATGTAGATACAGCCCCCTGTAGGTAGATAGACACAACCCTGTACATACAGCCCCTGTATATACAACCCCCTGTAGGTAGGTACACAGCCCCCTGAATATATAGCCTCCTGTAGGTAGGTACACAAGGTAGGTACACAACCCTCTGTATATATAGCCCCTGTAGGTAGGTACACAGCTCCCTGTATATATAGACCTCTGCATTTAGGTACACAGCCCCCTGTATATATCGCCCCTATAGATAGGTACACAGCCTCCGGTATGTATAGCCTTCTGTATATATAGCCCCCCGTATAAAGAGCCTCCTGTATATAGAGCTGCCTGTACATGGAGTCCCCTGTACATGGAGCCTCCTGAACATAGAACCCAATGTACATAGTGCTTCCTGTGAATAGAGCCTCTTGTCCATAGAACCTCCTTTACATAGAGCCTCCTGTACAGAGAGCCCCCTGTATATAAAGTCCCTTGTCCTTAGAGATCCTTTTCCTCCCTTCTTTTAACTGTTTTTAATTGTACTTTATAGTATTGTGTGGTGTGCAGTATGGAGTACCCGCTTTTTCTTTGAGGTTCTAGTATCTGGCTGCTCCTTGCACCCTTTTTATATATTGTAGATGTTTTTTTTGTTTATCTAAAGTCAGTGGTATGACACATGACCGCTGAAGTCACTGATTGGCTGCAGCGGTCACATGATGCTCAGAAAGGCCAGAAGTAGAGACCGTAGACACCGCAGGCACAATCACTTCACACTTATTTTTCATGACATTTTTTAGCCCAAAAAATAAACATCAAAAACTGTTTTTTTTAGGATTTATGCATTTTGGATATAGTTTTTTTTATAGCATTGTTTGCAAAAAACTGCATATTGGTAAATTAATTTTTTTAATTCATTTTTTTTTCTGGTGCATTTTTTACCATCTTAAAGCATGTGATTTATCAAAGGATTTGCAATGTGGAGAAACAAAAAAAATGCATCCAAAAAATGCAGCACACATGGACACATTGTTTTTTTTAGGTAAAGAAAAAAAAAGCAATGGAGCTCTATGGAGTGTAGAAGGGTCAGAGGGTCCGTCGTAGACGGGAGGTATTTATCACCGAGGTGGCTAGCCTCGGTGATATAAAAAAACCCATTTAGCGTGATGCCAGCAACAGTTATTGCTGCTGAGCAGTGTTTCTGTGTAGGTTCCGGGTCGGGTTTTTTATGGAGCGGCCCAAGAGTCTGGGTGGGACGGTCGCTCCAATACTCCAGCCCAGGTCTTACCGGCCATATAATAGGCAGCTGGTGTAGGAGGTCAGGGGGTGTGTTTCTGGACCTGAAACCAGGAACTGTGTACTGCCTGAGCTGTGAGGCTGTGTGGACCTGAAGGTATGCCAGTGCCAGTGGGGAGCATATTGTGCTGCATGCTATTTACCTGAAGCAAGGACTTTCTGTTGAACCGTTTTGTTTATGCTGAAGCCAAGCTGAATTTGTGTTGAACCAGTGGATATAAAATAAACATATCTTTATTTTTGGACTAAAACCCTTGCGCCTGTGCTTGCCTTTGTGCTGACCCCTCACAGGAGATAAAAAAAAATACCACAAACTGCCTAGAACATGGGTCTTCAAACTGCAGCCCTCCAGCTGTTGGGAAACTACAACTCCCATCATGCCCACTGTTATAGATTATATAAATGCATGATGGGAGTTGTAGTTTCCCAACAGCTGGAGGGCCACAGTTTGAAGACCCTTGGAAGAAAAATGCTACAACACGCTACAACTAAGGGTATGTTCGCACGGCGTGTTGACTCTGTGTTTGCATACGTTTTTAGATGCGTGTTTGGAATTGTGTTTTGGATCCTAAATGGACTCAAACACGCATCTAACAATGTGCAGTGGGATTTACTTTGCTTTCAATGTAAAACGCATCGGTATCTTTACATGCGTCTTTGTGGTGTGTCTTTCGGATCTGTTCAAAGAATTGACGTCAATTCTTAATCCGTTTGACGCAGCAAACACTCTATTTAAAACTATAGGTTGCATTTCTGCTGCAGCCAAAATGCATCCAAACATGCACCTGCATATTGGATGCGATTTACACAGCGCTTCTGAATACACACGCGTGAACACACCCTAATACTGCATTTCCAGTAGCATTTTTGCAAAAATGCAACATATGAAACCGCCTACACATGACATACACATACGTCTACTCTCCCCCTCTGTGGATTGGTCGTTCACCGGCAGTTGTACATATATCAGCAGAAAGACCTACAAACACTTATCTATTAGGGTATGTTCACACGGCTTATTTTGGGGCACATTTCGCCACGTATTTAGAGTGTACTGCGCTGTAATACGAGCAAACTGCGCCCCAATCATTATGGTAATCCACAGTTCTCATAGAAAACTATGGATTACGCCTCTTCCCCCCGCGCATACAATACGATCAGCGCGACTCCCGAATACCCGGCCTAATTGCGGGGCATACTGTACGCCCCGCAGTTAAGCCGTATGAACATACCCTTAGAGACTATAGGGGCAAAAACTATAAAAGAAGGCAGACTTCTTTCAAAAGATGATAGTCTATCATAGGTTGGGTAATTGATTATTCACTGTTAGGGTATGTTCACACAACATATTTTGGCAAATATTTTGGCTTGTATTTCACGCCCAAATACGTACCAAAAATACGCCAAAACAATGTTCTAAACCCTCTCAAAGACTGCAAAGTAAAATGCCCGCCATCATTCACACAACGCGTATTTTACTCTCGTAATTTTTAACCGCACGTGAAAAGAATTGACAAGTAAAGGAGGCAGAAATCTTCCTTGGGTACTACGTGTCGTTTTTGCATTGAAATTACGCACTAGGAAGTGCGTAATTTCAACAACACAACGAACACGTTTTGCGGTGCTCAAATGTACGAGCCTGAAACATGCTATCTGAACATTTCCTTGATTTTACCAAATGATCGTTCACAATAGCAGAAACCATCCATTTTTATTACCTTTGAGCTAATGTATATGGCCAACTTAAGGCTTCAGTTTTAGAGGTTCTGTGTCGCAAGCTCCGTCAGGGACAGCGGAAAAAATATCACAATTCCGTAAAAATGACAGACACCATGACAGAAACCTGAAACCTTGTAGTCAATGGGGTCCATCAGGCGCACTTGGTGCCCGTAGTAAAATGGGTCCGTTTGCACCTCTGCAACAAAGGATCTGAATGGAACCACCAACGCAGATGTGAACCAGGCCTAAGGGCCTCCTATTTATTTACAGCATTTGGTTCATGGGTTAATATATGTTTCACAGATTTTTCTGTGGTTTACATAATTAACTGCATCTGCTATGTAGATTTACACAATTTGCAATGCTAAACAGTTTAGAAGGCAGGGAAGGCAATTTACAATCAAAATCATGGAGTCATGATATAAAATAGCAAAGGACTGTGTAACCACATATCACATGTCTGATAAAGGCCCATGCTAACATCTATAAGGGGGTATTTACAGTATTTATGTTTGGCATATTGCAAATGGACATGAATCCTACATGACAGTGCACATGATCTGTACGGTTTATTAGGATGTAGCCACACAGCCTTTAAACATGGTAGGTTAGGTTCTGGCTATCACTGTATATATAGTCTATACATACAGCTTGGACTGGCCTGCAAGAGAAATTCCTGATGGGTCCTGATCATGGCAGTTCTGGCACCAGGGACTTTATTAGGCAGTTTTATCCAGGGCTTGTGCCCCGATAAAACTGCCCCTTCCCCGTATCAGAAATCTGCCAACAGAGCAGAGTACTCTAGAGTATATGGCACATGGAGTCATCATGCTGCTTGTGCTAGGATTAGCTTAAATATGCATGTGATGACCTACCAACCTATTGGGAGGACTTTTACTTACTAGGGGGGACATGTATACCTACCAACCCATTAGAGAGACCTATATACCTACCTACATATTGGGGTACCTATATACCTACCAACCAACTGGGGGACTTTTATACCTACCGACTTACTGGGGGTGACCTATATACCTACCAATCTAATTGGGGGACCTTTATACCTACCTACATACTGGGGAACTTATATACCTAGCAACCTACTGTGGGACCTATGTACTTACCTGCCAACCGAGGGGCCCTATTTACCTACCTACTGAGGGGCCCTATATACCTAGCTACTGAAAGTGCCTACATACTTACTTACAGGGGGGCTTATGTACTTACTTACCTACTGCGGGACCTACAGTTGAAGCCAGAAGTTTTCATATACTATATAAAAAGACACGTATGCATGTTTTTCTCACTATCTTAGACACAGAACCCATCTCCTTCCTGAGCGGTATGATGGCTGGACATTCCCATCTTTTTTGTACTTGCATATAATTGTTTGTACAGATGAACGAGGCACCTTCAGGTATCTGGAATTTGCACCCAAGGATGAACCAGACTTGTACACGTCCACAATTCTCTTCCTGATAACTTGGCTGATTTCTTTAGACTTTCCCATGATGTTACACATAGAAGCAGTGTGTTTCTGGTGTGATTTAAAATACATCCACAGGTGTGTCTCTAACTCAGATGTTGCCAATAAACCTATCAGAAGCTTCCAAATTGGGTTGTTCCATATGGGTTGTTCCAAATTGTTTAAAGGCATAATAATCCTAGTGTATGTAAACTTTTGACTTTGCAGAAAGTAATAAAAATGTCTTAAAATATTCTCTCTCATATTATTCTAGCATTTGGCAAATATAAATAATTGTGGCAATCTTAATTGACCTAAAATGTGCAAGGTTTATTCAGATTTCATGTCAGATAGTGAGAAAAACATACATGTGTGTATGTAAACTTCTGATTTCAACTGTATATATCTACCTACTTACTGGGCTGGTCTATATACCTACTTGCCTAATTTGAGGTGGGGGATGACTTTATACTACTTACTGAGATGACCTATATACCTACCTTCCTACTGTTGGGGACTATATAAACTACCTACAGGTAGCCATATATATCTGTCTATCTATTGAGAGGGGCTATATATCTATCTACCTGTTCCGTACCCTGGATGTTTTAGCACCCTACAAAGGCCCGTGCCTGGCACTGCTTTCCACTTGTAAGTGCATCCGTGGGATGTGAGTACAGCTGTAAACTAAGACCACCGGCTTCCTACCCTGCCAATTACTCTTGTAAGGCTATGTTCGCATGGCGTATTTGGGCGCGTATAGTACACGGCGCAATACGCCGTGTGTTGTGGAACCACGCGCTAATCAGCGCGTAATTCCAAAGCAGGGGGTGCCGGCGCCCGGCCAGCCCCACAGACATGCATAAGACACTAACAATTGACATGTCAATTCTCCCCCCGCGCGTACAATACGATCCTATTGTACGCGCGGGGAGATGACACGTAATCCATAGATCTCTCGTATAATGCACAATATGTGGTGAAATACGAGCACAATTATGCTCTAAAATAAGCCATGTGAACACAACCTAAGGCTTACAAGTAGTCGGGAGGAGCGTTACAACACAGGGGGTGTGATGTTGCTATTATATCACTCTGCCTGCCCCTGATAGAAGCTGGAGTGGCTTATGTATAATAGCAGGTTGAGGGATGCCGTAATGGACTTCTGGAGCAAGGAACCTTCCTAACATTCACATCTTTTGGGATTCCAGCGGGTCTCTGCATCGTCACACACGTTTTTTGCTAAATCCACATCTGGGCGGTGATCCTGGATTCTGAACGACGTTTCCACAAACCAGTCACTTTGGGTCTTATGTATGAATGCTGTTTATCAGTAAGACTGTCTTTGTTACCCATAGCAACCAGAGTTCAGCTTTTATTTTATATTGTGCTCTTAAAGGGGTTTTGCCACGATGTAATGCTGACGTGGGATCCTCCAAAATGGGTATTTAATCACTTTTCTAAATAAATGTGATTAAAAATATTGCAGCCTGAGAATGCTACAGGATGCCTTATATGCCCTTAGTTACTAAAAAGCTTGCAATAGATACGACCAGGCAGAGTACCAAGAGCTGCTGGCCGGGCTTGAGCAGATCACACTTCTTATCTGATGAGAGGGAGCTGAAGAAGCTTTCAAGGTAGAAATATGTTGTGTTTTGTATACAGAATCCACTAGTTGTAGTGCGATTATCTGAGTAGACCCCTGCTTTATCTGATGACAGAGAACATGAAGAAGCTTTCAAGCTGCTGTGGAGAAAGCTGTTGTCTTTTGTATACAGAATCCACTAGTTGTAGTTTGATTATTTGAGTGAACATTTCACACGATCCCTTATACATGGCTCTGTGCTCTGGCCGTGTCTCTCTCTCTCTCTCTCTTAGCTCCGTGGCTTGTTTACATTTGCTTCTTAGCAGATAAAGCACGTCCTGGCAAAACCCCTTTAAAATATAAAAGCTGAGCTCTGATTGGTTGCTATGGACAACAAAGACAGTCTTACAGTTTTCATACATAAGACCCATTGACTCTACTATGACATTTTTTGGGATTGAATTTCCCCCCCTTCTCTTTCTCTTTTCAGCCTCTGTTATGCTATATTCAATAAAGTAATTTCCTCTTTGCAATTCTGACATGTTGTATGCCGTGGATTTTCTCATTCTGGAATACGATTAGAGGCATGTGAAGATACAGATAAGAGCTCATGCCCCTCTATGACAGCCCTATTACATATCCGTATAACCAGAGTCCGTGTTCATGAACTCTATGGGTGACTATCCTCTAGAAACTAAGATATGTGAGAGCCATTACTCATTTATGTATCATCTATTATTTATAAAGTTCTGACGTAATAAACAGCAGTGTAACAGCAATGCTCTCACATAAGTCCCTAATTATGTGTTTGTAGATTCAGAATGTGGACGTGTTTGGTCCATTGCTCAATATGTGCTAAAAAGATAACCGTTTCCAAAAAATAACCTGTACATGAATTACTTTAAGAAAAAAAATGGTTTCTAGACGTAATACAAGACCTTGGTTTAAACCCTGGAGGTGTAAAGCTGATTGGATTTCAGGCACTTGAACATGCAAGCACGGAAGATCCTGCAGAATGGCAGCGAATGAGTTAAATATCATGTACCTCAGCTGCAGCAAATGTGAGGAGTGAAGATATCACATTATAGAGAGAACTGTGGTGACGCCATGGGGGAGGGGACATACATGTCCCAGAGGGAATCCCATGTTTAACGCGCTCAACTGACTGCAAAGCGCACAGAACGTTAGACCGAGCTGACAAGTTTATTTTCAAATGAACTAATTGGAACTTGCCTGAGGGATTACTAGAAAAAAACATCTCGCCCATGGAAAGAAAGCGGCTATGTCAGGCACATATAATATGAAATGGATATTAAATGTACAGCACTTTTACACCCAGACACAAATCTACTGCTGTTTTCCTCCTATTCCTTACCCATTACCAGGAAATACATTGTGGTTAAATGTAAATTACAGCGGGGTGAGACTTGGTGCAGCTCTTAATCATCATAAAATGCTGGATTAAAAATCCGTATCCACTGGTCTTTCAGTAATTTGCTGCGATCACATAGCCCTGAGCGGTGTAGAGTACACAGGTTGTGATGTTACTATATTATAACATTTATGTATTGTCACAGAGAGGAGTAACAGCATGTATGACTTTGACTACGTTGTTATTTCTGGTTTATGGTGGATCTGTTATTTAAAGGGGTTGTCTCACTACAAGGATTGCTTTTTATGTTAAAGATCTTGAAAAAACAAGTCACTTTGTAATATATGTCCATTAACAGTGTCCTGCCTATTCTGAGATATCCCCTCTTGTATGGGCTGCATCAGCTCCTCAGGTCGCTATAGCTACAGACCTGTTTGATCTCTCCTGATAGGCTGCCAGGACTGGCTGCTATAGCTAGACCTGGCTTCTACTGCAGCCTAGTAGAAGCCAGTAAACACGCCCCTAAATTCAAAATGAAAACAGGACTGAGGTAAGATGAATCGATGTAGTGAGACAACCCCTTTAATGGACACCAACAACGCCCGGTTGACTATAATGTGGTCCGTCAATATTTATCCATAAATGCAAAAACAAAAAGGTATTTTTGCTGATAAAAAGTTTTTCAACCCAACACCAAGATACCAACAAACTTCCTAACAAACATTAAAGGGGTTGTCTCGCTACAATGATTGGGTTTTAATTTGCAGCTTTGCAGCTTTGCAATATATGTTCATTACAAATGTCCTACTGATTTTGAGCTAGCCCAGTTAGTATTACTACATCAGCTTCTCAAATCTCTATAGTAGCCGACCTGTTGATCCTTATCTTACTGGCTGTCAGGTCTGAATGACTCATCACCTTTGAAGACAGGTCGGAGCAGAGAGCCCCTCCCGCACAGAATGCTTCTGGAGTGGAAGGAGGGGGAGGAGGACTCTGGCGTCTGTGTCCATGCAGCCTGGATTAACCCTGTGTGTGCCTGCTTCCTCCTGCTCTCATACACAGATAGATGTACAGCAGTGACCCTGTCTGTTACTATAATCATGATATGTCTTTGGAACTGTGACTATACTAATACTGTACAGATCAGGCATGTGAATACTTTATGCTCTCCTGTATTAGTGAGACATCCTGAGTATAGTAACACTTCCCTTGTTGTTGCTGGAGATGTGGAGACTTGTAAGCTAAGCAGGGGATATAGGAACACATGCATCCCCTCTGCTCTATTAGCATACACAGCAGCTTCACAGACCTCTCTACACTCATAGATCAGCCCTCTCCTGTAACAGACCTAGGCAGGCACACACAGGGTGAACTCTGAGAGCAAACCCCCCCCCCCCCCCCCCCCCCCCCCCCCCCTGTATAGAAGTTACGTAGCTGCCTGTGTGCTGATGGGAGGGGGGAGAGGGAGCAGAAGAGACAGACCAAGAAGCACGCCCCTCAGTGCAACTTACCAGGGACACTGACAGGCTGAAAGCTCGTAATGAGACAACTCCTTTAAGGTGCCAAAACCAATATCTGCTAAATTATGTAACACAAATTAATAAAATGTTATATATACTTTATTAATCAATCATAAAATGAATAAATGTATGTGATTTAGTATAGTACCAGAAAAATAAGTGGTTAAGGGGGACCAAGTCATATTCACACAGTGCATACAAATTTCTGAAGCAAAAAATTCATATATGTAGCAATTATAATTACAATTAATGCAGTGAATACACATGAATGCATACAAATCAATAATTCATGCATTAATAGCAAAGTGCATATATGTATACAAGAATGTATGTATCCGCACAAGAAAGTAGAAATCTCTATCCCCATACGCATAAACACAAGCACCTGCGAGTGTGCAGACGGGCAGATATAGACATAACTAAGAAAAGCTACAAAAATATAAAGTGCTTTATTAGAAATGCAACAAATAAAGTACTAGTGCAATAATCCCCAATAAGGTTCCACACACTATACACTTTGTCTGGATTTCTATTGTGGTGTATGTCATTGGGCCAGACAAAACCGCCCCGCATGCTGTACTCATATTTCAGTCTTTTTTGAAGGAATCCACAGCGGAAGAGAATCTGATACAGGTGTGAATGTAGACTTAGGGCTTCTGCACACAGCAGCATCCAGTATGGTGGCACACTAAGGCTATGTCTACACAGCATAGCTTTACCGTCAGATTCAGTATTCTGAATCCGCCGAAAATCCGACGGTACACTGTGCTGCATAGACAGCAATGAAAAATCTGTGTTGTAGTCTATACGGCACAGATTTTTTGACATTATGATGTCACTATATGTAACAGTTATTTAAGAAGTTGGCTTGTAAGCTTTGCTCATTGCACCTGAGGAAGCGCGGCATGTGCCCGTGCGAAACGCGTAGTACCTTTGTTCTTATTTATTTTATGTTTTATAGTTTATGTCTTTAAATGACTGTTACTTGCTGAAATTAAAACTGACATAATTTATTTAGGACGTTTCCCAGTTCCTATTTTGTCAGCTTCAGCTAAAAACTTTACTTATATTGCGGTTTGCATACCTACTGCTAAAGCGCCACCATAGATCCGTATTACAGACCTCATCCAATTCATTCGGCTGAAAGAAGGTTACTGTATACCCGGAGAACCAGGTGAAGTGCAGTGGATTCCCTGAGATATTTACGTAACCAGGCTGCTCGCTACCTATCTTTTGATACCATCTACATGAGTTGTACCATTCTGTAAAACCACAAAAGGTGAGCGGTTTTCATTACCCTCACCATTACTGCTATTTAACCTCACAGTGTTAAAGGGGTTGTCTCACTACAAGTATTGCTTTTTATGTTAAAGATCTTGCAAAAACAAGTCACTTTGTAATATATGTTCATTAACAGTGTCCTTCCTATTCCTAGATATTCCCTCTTGTATGGGCTGCATCAGCTCATCAGGTTGCTATAGCTACATACCTGTTTATTATCTCATGATAGCCTGCCAGCATTGGGTGCTATAGCTACAGACCTGGCTTCTACTGCAGCCTAGTAGAAGCCAGTAAACACGCCCCTGAATTCAAAATGAAACCAAGTAAACAGGACTGAGGTAAGATGAAACGATGTAGTGAGACAACCCCTTTAAGCTAGGTGCGCCCGTCCTCTGTTTTCTCTTTTACAGCGCACTACATATTTATAGACAGCAATGTAAAATCTGTGCTGTAGTCTATACAGCACGGATTTTTTACCATCGGGCTTAAAATCCAGTGGAAAATGCAACATGTTGTGTATTATGCCGGATTCATTGTTAAAATGCTGTCGGATTTGGACGGCACTTTAACAAATGCTGTGTAGACATAGCCTAAGGCTCTATGGATCTGTATTGTGGACAAGTAAGTACTCCATATGCTGCTCTTTGGTGTTTCATGAAAGGCTTTATTGCATTGCTTCTAGGGGAGCATCCTTCCATAATAGGACATGCTATGGAACATGCCACATGTTTTCTGCTGGATTCCTTCCTGTTATTTGTGGTATATCATGGATGGGAATCAAGGAAAATATCACATCTGAAAAACATAATAACAGTACGGATGGGTTCACATTGATAATGGTTATTGATTATGTCAAAGATATGCGTCAGGGCAATGTGTAAAAACATACTTTGACAGATACCGTGATGTAGTTGCTTCTGGCTTGTAGATATTAATAAAACATTGTCCTATTTAGACTACACTTCCTCTATTTATCTAGAAAACAATATTTGGCTTTGCACATCCCAAAACTTTTTTGAAGAAAATGAACATAGGTACACACTGGTGTGGCAGCAATATACATACACATTCCAATATCAGTAGCACACTATCAACTAAAAACTATCAAAAGGCACATAGGAATTTTTGAAAAAGTATTTCTGCTATTTAGGAGACATGAACATTTTTTTGAGGTTCTTAGTTCACATTTTTGATCAAAAAATGCTTAAGCCCCACCTCCCAATCTTCAAGGGACCTCAATGCAGGTGGGTTGCTACACTAACGTTTCATCTCTTTAGGGACTGTTCAGACCACCATACTTAAGGGAGGTGGGCTTAATCAGTTTTGATCAAAAATGTGAACTTGTGTATGGAGTAGTGGCTGCCTCCACGTTGGTTTTTCACACTCCCCCCCCACCTTCACAGTTTTTAAATCAATGCAGTGTACCTAGTACTTGGTGCCTTCACTCCCTGAAGTATGGAGGTCTGAACAGGCCCTAAAGAGAGGAAACGATAGTGTAGGACCCACCTGCATTTGAGGTCCCCTTGAAGATTAGGAGGTGGGCTTAAGCCGTTTTGATCAAAAATGTGAACTAAGAAACTCCCAAAAAATTTCATGTATTCTAAATAGCAGAAAGGCTTTTGCAAAAATTCCTATGTGCCTTTTGATAGTTTCTTTAGTTGATAGTATGCTACTGATATTGGAATGTCCTCTATTTGTTGGCAGTACTCACTTTTCGTGTAGGACACAGAAACATGGTTGATGATGGTTTTGGATCCTGCACAAAGAAATCATATATTGCCGGCAAATAGAGCAAAGGCAGATGTTTGTTCTATTAATGTCAGTTGGGCTGGCCACAGTTACTCTGTCAGAGTATGTTTTTGCATGTTACCATGATACTTACCTTTGATATAATCAATAACACGGTGTGAATCCAGTCTATGCATGCTAATCTGCAATGTTTGATATCCGAAGGCCAGATTTTTTTTTATTTATTTTTTTTAGCAAAAGTGTTTTCAGTTGTAGAACAAAAACAATAAAAATTAAACATCCATTGGCTTTTTGGAGTTTCTATAGATAGAGCATGCTGTGATTTTGGAGGATGGAAACTTAAATAGGATCTGTGATGTCCTCCAAACACTGCCATCAGGATTCACTTATAGCTGTTGCCACCATGATTCCTGACATTCTTTAGAACCCACCTTCCCATTCCTAGGAACCGGCCCCATTAGTTACATTGCCCGATATGTAAATGAGGGCATAGACTGTAACAGGAGGGGTCACCATTGGTCCGTCTTCAATGCAGCATGAACATGAGAGCTCTCCACTTTGAGTACTAAGTGCTGTTGACATACCTCTTGACCGTCTGTGCCTTCATTAGCATATTGAATGGGCATTCCTGGGTATGGGGTGGGGATGCGGTCTAGAAAAAAATGGCAGGAATTATTTAACTGATGGCTGTAATTGGATCCTAATTTTTTTAAGTTTTTATATACTATTCATGTTGTATCTATTTTATTTTATCTATGTAATAGGATGAGATTGTAAAAATGAATGTGTCTTATTGATCTTATTTGCTATGTCAACCTATTACAGTCTAATAAATTGATGGATATATTTTTTGCGGTGAGTCTTTCAGAGAATATAATACCTATCCTATAACAGCCTATAAATAAAGGCCCCATTCTTGTTGTTCTACTATTTTATTGCAGAAGATTTCCAATGTATCCCATGCCATAGGCTGAAAAAAGATCCTAAAATTATGATTTTGCACCATACAATGCAAATTTCACTTGGGAGGCCACAAGAACAATGTATAATGGGATATGGATTAATGTAAATTATAAAAGAAAAATAAATATATTTACATAATGTATTTATATAAAGGATATCATGGACGGAAAAACAGTGGTAGTGTAATATACAGTGAGATATCATAACATCACGTACCACATATTACCATAGGGGAGAGGAGAGAATCCCATGTATTTCAGAAAGAAAGTCGGGTAATCCTCCTACATTCTCCAATAAGACTCTTTCTAATACCTTTGTATGACCCACAAAAGCTTCGCCCACTTAGCAATGAATAAACAGAACTGATTTTAAATGTTTGCAGAACACTTGACAGAAATTGAGTCTCATTTACCTACCTAGCTAGGAATTAGATTGCAAGATTACCTTATAATTGTAATGGGGGTGAAATCCCACTTCATATAATTGTGGGTTTGTCTGCAGATAACTAAGATGCAGAAAAATGGTTCAAGTTTAGAAGCAGTGTTGTTAATTAAGATGCCATGGCTGCTCCTCCATAGTATGCTGCCTCTGCCTCTTGGACACAACTCATTTACATTCTCCATTTCTACTCCATCCTTATTCCCATTTCCTCTTTTCTTTGCCATTTCCTTGACTCCTGTTTATAAAAGATAAGGAAAGAGTTTTCTGTAATTGCAAAATACATTCAAGTCTCTTATCTATTATCATAGTTTCAAATCCCTGTAACCCTTTTCCTTTTTCCTCTTGTACTTCTATTTTTCAAACACATCTAACATGCCACATAGACAGGTAAGATCCATGTTGAACCCCTGTGTGTCATGTTAAATTTCAGCTTGGAGGTTGAGACATCTCGGGGCCACAGTTGTTGGGCCATACCTAGACTTTAAGGGAGCTTAAAGGGGTTTTGCCATGAAGTAAAATTGACGTGGGAAATTTGAAAATTAAATAATAAAAATTTTCAACATTCATCATTATTAAAAATTCTGAACCGTTTTTGTCTTAGCTGCTCCTTTCGTGATCCATTGTTTACAGCTCATCCCCAGCGGATACGACCAGCGCTGAGAGCTTCTCAGTCCTGGTCACACATGCTCATATATCACCTCTCTTCTCAGGTAGCTACCCCAGGTGCTGTCACTCTACTCCTGTCCTTTGGACTAGTTCGTAATAAGTCAAACATTGCAAATAAATAAAAAAGAAACCTCAATGGGGTATGTGCATTGATAAAGAGGAAAAAAAATCCACAGGTTTGGTTACTGCAGGGATTTGAACCAAGGACCCTTGTGTTGTAAAGCAAAAATGTTACCTCTGAGCTATAGTGTAGCTACTTACAATTCTACAAATAAACAGACCTTTCTTTGACTACAGAGAGGAAAGACCTGGTGAGCTCATCCTGCTGGGACACATGATATGCAATTCAAACAAATCACACACACCTCCTTCCAAGCACACAGAGCTGAAGAGGTGGATGCAGAAGGTATGAAATGAGATCATGGCAAAACCCCTTTAAAGTCTTGTGTATTCCATTAAAGTTTCATAATCAAATGTACATCTGTAGAAGAGAAATACACAGGTGAGTCACATTATTATGACCAGCAGCTAATATCCAAAATAAACTCAGTGTGCAGAATGGACAGCAGCTAGATTCAATAGGGTCCTGGTAGGTTGTCACAGATATCTGGAGCCATGCTGAAGGCTGCTGGGGGGTCAGTTGGGAAGGGTCCATAGAGTGAACACAATGATTGAGGTGGTCCCACAGATGCTCAATTTGCTTCAAGTCTGGGGAATTAGAGGGCCAGGGTAGTTCTTTGATGTCTTGGTCTTGCTACTTCAACCAATGACGGACATTTCTAGCCATGTGACATGTCAGTGGCTTGCTGGAAATTTCCATCCGTCCCAGGGAAGACAATCATGTATGGGTGTATTGTCTTCCCTGGGGTGGATGTTTATCAGTTTATGCCTTCCACATGGATGAGTGGGTCCCAAGAATGCCATGAACGCATTCCCCAGACTATAACGCTGCCACCACCAGCTTGTGTTCTTCCTGCAGTGATCACAGGGTGTTTGTTCTCTGATATTTAACACGTGGCACGCCAACATCCATTTGTTCAATGAAGTAGAAAACGAGACTCATTGAAGAAAGCAACCCTTTGCCAATAAAGGGATTCCAATATTACCATGAAACTGAAACCCCCATATTTAGTATGGTTTACTAAACTGTTTGTTTTAGACTGGTTTACTGTGGCAGCAAGCGGGTCCAGTGTAGCGTGTCAGTTCGCCCTTGTCTACCTTGGTAGCAGACGTTCAACTATCACATCAATGGCACATGGTGCTCAGCAGTTTCTACATCATTTATTGGCAACGGCGCCATTTGTCCACTTACTATACACTTTTACTACAGAAGCATGCGAACAGTTCAGGAACTGCACCGTCTCAGAAATATTGCCATCCTTGGCCTGAAAAGCCAATAATCATCCCTTTTTATATCTCTAATAAACCACCCATTTTACACATGACAGCAACAACAGATACAGTGGGTGCGGAAAATATTCTGACCCCTTTACATTTTTCACTCTTTCTTTCAATGCAGCCATTTGGTAAGCTCCAAAGAGTTAATTTTTTTGCTGATTAATGTACACTCTGCCCCCCCCCCCCATCTTGAAAGAAAAAAACTTAGATATTTTTGCTAATTTATTTAACAAGAAAAACTGAAATAAATTGTCATAATATTCAGACCTTTGTCAATTGAGTGAAGCCCCTTTTCACCAGTACACCAAGAGTCTTTTTGGGGAATATGCAACAATTTTTTTACACCTGTTTTGGGGATCCCTGCCATTCTTCCTTGCAGTCCTCTCCAGTTCCCCGTTGGATAAGAAGTTGGTGGAGGCCATTTTTAATCCTCCAAGATGTCATTTGGGTTTAGGTAGGGCCTGGCTGGGCCATCAAAAAGGTCAAATTGTTCTAAACCACTGTTGTTTTTTTTTGTGGGCTTAGGTCTTTTTTTGGAATTTAATTTCGGCCAGTCGAGGTCCAAACTGGGGAAAGGTTTTCATCCAGGAAAATTTTTGTACTTGGCCGCATTCCTTTCCTTCAATTGCAAAAATTGTCCGTCCCTGCAGTGAAAACACCCCCATACATGATGCTGCCCCCCCCACCTTGTTCACGGCGGGGGATTGTTTTGGGGCGGTGTTGACAGACCTGTTTTTCTCCACACAACCTTTAGAAAAACCAAAAATTAATCTTCGCTCATCAACCCGAGAATCTTTAAATTTTTATAGTCTGGGATCCTTTATGGGTTTTTTTTTTTTTCAAACTGTAGCCCCCCTTTTAAGTCTTGCACTGAGATAGGGTTCCATCAGCACACTCTGCCATAAAGCCCCCCCACGGTGGGGGACTGCAGTGATAGTTGACTTTTTGAACTTTTCTCCCATCCCCTTTCTGCACTCTGGAGCCCCGCCCCAGTGATCTTGGGGGTTCTTCTTTACCTCTCTCACCAAGGCTCTTCTCCCACGATTGATTAGTTTGGCTGAACGGCCGGAAGAGTTGTGGTCGTCCGAAACGTCTTCCATTTTAGGATTATGGAGGCCACTGTGCTCTTAGGAACCTTGAGTGCTGCAGAAATTCTTTTGTAACCTTGGCCAGATCTGTGCCTTGCCATAATTCTGTCTCTGAGCTCCTTGAGCAGTTCTTTAGACCTCATGTGCTCTGACATGCACTGTGAGCTGTGAGACCTTTCCTAATCAAATCAATCAGTTTAATTAAACACAGCTGGACTACAATGAAGTAGTAGAACCATCTCAAGGAGGATCAGAAGGAAATTAACAGCGTGTGAGTTAAATATGAGTGTCACAGCAAAGGGTCTGAATACTTATGACCATGTGATATTTCAGTTTTTCTTGCTTAATTAATTTGCAAAAATATCTACATTTGTTTTTTTTTTCTTTCAAGACGGGATGCAGAGTGTACATTAATGAGCAAAAAAATGAACTTGTTGGATTTTATCAAATGTCTGCAATGAGACAAAGAGTGAAAAATTTAAAGGGGTCTGAATATTTTCCGGACCCACTGTATGTGTGCAGACAGCTTATCACACACCTTATATACCCACCAACAACTTAAGTTTCCTTCATGAGTTACGTGCTGTCATTGTTGAAAGTAGAAAGTGGTCATAATAATGTGACTCAATTGTGTAAAGTGTTTATTCTGTTTTTTAAATGTTGTAGCTATTTATTTTCAAAAACTTTCCTAAGGGCAGCCATATTGGAGGCATACACCTATTTCCTTTATTGTCTGCATAGGTAGTGTAGCAGGATGTGTGCTTTATAGCAGCTGCAAAAAATGAAAGTAAATTGGGAGAAATGTCATAGATTATTATAATCTCAAGAAAGAGATGAAGTACAGTCCCCTAGCCCAGAGACCAGGGAGCGACAGGAGAGCTGCCTTCATAGCCTTAGCTGTTTATATTGCGTTGCTATCCTGCCTTACCTAGGCCTCCAGCAGTACAATAGAACTGGCATTAAATGCCTAGCCTCTGCCGACCCTGTACTATTGCCCCTACCTCATTTTGGGTTTCTTGGGCATCAGAAGATGATTTTAGTTAGAATTCCCATTTAAGTTTACTTAAATAATGCAAATCTTTAAAATAATTGAATAATGTCCAGAGGAAAAAAAAATTCAAGAATTTATCTTTGTGAAGTGAATAATAGCAACAATCATAGCTTTTCTCTTCTTATTTAATTATCATAAATTTAAGTTTATTCTTGTCCTCTTTTACAATGGAGATTTATTTTAAGTAATTATCAGCAACAATGCAAAATGTTAAAGAGGCTGTAAATTTAATCTCATGACTCAATCCATTACAAAGCCAGGTCAGCCTTACTACCATGCCTAGAATAAGCTACTCACTGTTGGTGTATACAACATATGTTTACTCATTTCCTCTCCTCTCCACAATTAATGTTAACCATAGTAGCTTATTACGGAATTCCTTTAATTGGCACCTTCACTTGGCACACCTCAGGGGTAGGAGTGACTGCGGTTGGGCTGCCTGTGTAGCAAGGGTGGAGAGTGTCACAGACAAAAGGTAGGTAATTGGGATCTAACCAGAATAATGGAGTTGTGGCTGGAAATACTGTGAAAAGAACAGGGTTTCTTATATAATACATACTGTAATATGGGAAATCACTCAAAATCTAAAGAGAGCAAACGGAAATACATAGCTAAATTGTGTATCGGAATTTTTTAATCTGTGGGCAAATACTGCTGACCAAATGATGACAAGAACAAGATCTAAAAGATAGTAGACAGAAATAAGACATGGAGAATTCCAATTGGCACCTAGAGTGACACTAGGGTTGTTTTGGCGTAGGTTCAGTTGTAGTGATGGTTCTCCAGCACCAAAAATGTGAAGAAATATATGAAACCACTGACGTTTATTAAATAATATTAAAAAGTGGCATTTATCATCTTTTCTGATGGGTTTCAGGCCGCACTGGTTCCTACTTGTACAATCTACAAGTAAGATCCAGTGTGGCCCAAAATGCATCAAAAATATGATAGATGGCAATTTTTAATATTATTTAATAAACATCAGTGATTTATATGTGTATATATATAAATATATATATATATAAATATATATATAGATATATACTAATATATATATAGAGAGTGTATATATATATATATATATATATATATATTTCTTTACATATGTTGGTGCTGGAGAACCATCACTACAACTGAGCTTGCGCTTTCTAGGCCAGACCACCATGCATCTGATCTGATAGATTCACACAGGGATTTCCATGTAACTTTTTCTCCAACATTGATGAGATGGCTCAATTCCTTACTTCTTAATGTTTAGATGATTCAACAAGCAGAAAAATCTAGTGGCCACTCTTATAAAAATGGATTCTGAGGCCCCATTTACACAACGCTTTTGCTTCCCACTCACTAGGATACCATAAGAAATTTATCCTGATGAATACCACAACATAGTGTTCTATAGGGCAAACATAGTCCGAATTGGTAAAAACCACCTTTAATATACAATACACAATATATAAGTTACGTAATATGGTAAACATAGTCCAATTCAGACTACATTTGTCATATAGAACTCTATGGCCCAACACATTATCCGTTGGGATAAATTTCTCATGGCATCCCAATTGATGCCATGAACAGGAAGCAAAAACTCTATGTGAATGGGGCTTTAATCATAATTGTGTGAGCCTAGGTTTGTCTATTGTTACTATATCACAAAGCCTGACTATTATTCACATTTCTTTAGGGGTGTAGAAGAATCTTAAAAAAATCCACATTGATAACCCCTTTAAAGATAATCTTTAGTCTATGGCACCAAAAAGACAAGTTTCAACTAATGGAAACCTGCTCCATGGGTAGTCCCCGGGTCAATTGCTAAGCTCTTATCAATCGACTTGAAGCCTTAACAACTGGCTTAACAACCGACTGGAGTCCGCGGAGTCGATTGCTAACTCTTATCAACTGACTTGAGTTGAGGCCTTAACAACCGGCTTAACGACTGTTAGCGACTTCACAACGCAGTAAATTATGTGTCCCCCAGTGAAGGTAAAAGGGTCCCCCAGTAGGTGGTTATATACTTTATATATCTCCCGGTAGGTGTGTAGTTTACATTTCCCCCCAGCAGGTATATAGGCAGGTTATGGATCCTCCAGCAAGTATATGGTCAGGTTACGGGTCCCCCAGCGGGTATATAGGTATGTTATAGGTCCCCTAGTAGGTATATAGGCAGGTTACAGGTCCCCCAGCAGGTATATAGGCAGGTTATAGGTCCCCCAGCAGGTATATAGATAGCTTATAGGTCTCCCAGCAGGTATATAGATAGCTTATAAGCCCCACAGCATGTATATATAGGTAGCTTATAGGCCTCACAGCACGTATATAGGTAGATTATAGCTCCTCCCTGCACGTATATAAGTAGATAATAGCCCCCCTGCACGTATATAAGTAGATAATAGCCCCCCTTGCACATATATAAGTAGATAATAGCCCCCCTTGCACATATATAAGTAAATAGGTCCCCCTGCACATATAGAGGTAGATAATAGGCCCCCCTGCTCATATAGAAGTAGAGAATAGCCCCCCTGCACATATATAAGTAGATAATAGCTCCCCCCTGCACATATAGAAGTAGATAATAGCCCTCCTGCACATATAAAAGTAGATAATAGCCCCCTCCCTGCACATATAACAATAGATAATAGCCCCCCTCCCTGCACATATAAAAGTAGATAATAAGCCCCCCTCTGCACATATAAAAAGTAGATAATAGGCCCCCTTGCACATATATAAGTAAATAGGTCCCCCTGCACATATAGAAGTAGATAATAGGCCCCCCTGCACATATAGAAGTAGATAATAGGCCCCCCTGCACATATAGAAGTAGAGAATAGGCCCCCTGCACATATAGAAGTAGATAATAGGCCCGCAAATAGAATAGAGACAAGCTCTCTGCTCCGCCAAAGCATCTAACTGCATGTGCGTCCGTCGGACGCACATACAGTTAGTCCCGCCACCGCTGCCATCGCCAAGGTCCTAGCCGATAGCTTAGCGACTGGTACCGGCTTAGGACCCTAACGATCGGCGGCGGCAGCGGATAGCGGCGGCGCCGGGGACTATCCATGGGTAGGAAAGTTTATCAAAATTTTACTGATAAATTCTACTATTAATGATTGTATTCTACAATAATCGCACACATAGGAAATATGTATAGTTAGTGCACAAAATTTTACACTATACCAACAAATTACTATGGGAAAACATTTTGTACTGCGCGAAAGATCTTTTTGTGCATACATATATTTACTTGCAGCTATAATGAAGCAGACAGCCAAATATTGTGAAAAAAAAGTGTTCAGTAGTTGCATATACAGTAAGGCACTCCAGACATATGTACATGGATGTTAGTTGTTAGAGACACCCGTTGTAGTCAATGGGGTCCATTGGGTAATGTTGGTGTCTGCCATATAATGGATTCAATGACACCTCTGAAATGGAGGCACCAAAAGGAAACCTCTGATGTAGATGCGAACCTAGACTAAGTTGGCAAAAAACTGAGGCACATGTGCACAGCAAAGGGGTGTGCAAGGGACTGCAGTGACACATGGGGTCTCATAGTATGGAGCCAAAAGTACTTGGTTTAAAGCAGATAAAAACGACTTTATTGGGATAGCAAGGTGCTAGTTTCACATTACTTACAAACAAGACTGAGTGAAATTTCTTGTGTACTAAAATGGTTATACAAGTACAATAAATGATTAAAAACTACTCACACCTTCTGCAGACCAGTATCCCAACATAGAACAGGGAACATACAGGGATAATTGCCTATCGCAGGTTAAGGCTATGTCTACGCAGCACATAAAAATGGTTGGATTTTCAGCAGTTTTAGTATTTTGAAACCACTGAAAATTCAACCGTTTAACAAGTCCATAGACTTTAATACAAAAAAACTACCTGTAGTCTACACAGATCGTTTTTTTTCTGCCTGTTTTCTGGCACCTGTGGTTTTAGGAACATGTTGTAAACTGCGTCGCCTTTTTGCCGTCGATTTCCCGTACATTCAATTGTACGGGCCGTCAGCAAAACAACTAAAACCAACTGCAAAAACAGTGACAAACACCACTGTTGTGCTTAGGACAAAAGGCCGGCGGCTTCCCAATGGTTTTTGTCCTATGCTGTGTGTCAGTAGCCTAACTGACAAACTCATTATTGAATAGGTCAGTCAAATAAGTGTTCAACCAATAGTTACAGTAAGTGTATGGGCACATTTAGTATTGAGATGAGTAGATAAGATCCCAGAAATTTTACTTTTGCCCTCTATAGTGCACCAAACCTACAGAGGGATGCAATATTTGATACATTTGGTTCACAACTAACAAACATGTGACCTTTTGAATGCAAAAGCTTTAGACCAAAGCCGGGTTTTTATAATTGGTCTGAAGGTCTCATTTAGCTCAGATCCTCAGTCAGGAAATAGTGTACCATGCTCTTTTCATATGACAACCCAATTTTTTCCTCAATAAGTGGTTTTATTATTAAAACCTCTTTTCCTGACTTCTCAGGGTCACCCCAGACAGGATAGTTGGACTTGTTCATGTAAAACATGCACACTGACAGAAGAGTAGTCATTCATAATAAGTTACAGTGCTAACTGCAGTAACATGATAATCCTTGGATAAACTTCTCAGCTTACTCACTGCCTTATTACAGTAAACACTTGATCAGCAATTTACCCTCATATTCATGGATGACTATTCAAAGTTTCTACTTCAAGGGGTCATAGTTCAAAAACATTGAGAGAGCCTCAATACTACCAGGAATGCAAATATAGTAATTATCCAATCTACTCATGGTGAAGGCAGCAATTTCATGGGTTAAGCCTTGAAATTGTGAAGTGACAGAAATATCAATGAGAATCCAAATAATCCAGGCAGTAAGGGTGTACAGTTTGTTACATAGTTACATAGTTTGTCAGGCCGAAAAAAGACATACGTCCATCCAGTTCAGCCCATTTGCTAAAGTGTTAAAGTGTTAAAGTGTTGATCCAGAGGAAGGTAAAAAACCCCATGAAGTAGAAGCCAATTGTCCTCATGTTAGGGAAGAAATTCCTTCCTGACTCCAATCTGGCAATCGGAAAAATCCCTGGATCAACGACCCCCCTCCAGAATCCTGGTCACTATAACTTGTTATATTACATCTAGAAATGTATCCAGACCCTTCTTCAGAATCCAAGTCACTATAACTTGTTATGTTATCATCACGCACCAGAAATGCATCCAAGCCCTTCTTGAACTCTGTTAGTGAATTCACCATGACAATTTCCTCTGGCAGAGAGTTCCACAGTCTCACCGCTCTAAGGGCGCATCCCCACTGCACAGGACAAATACCGGCCGGTATTTGTCCTGTTTTGCGCCCGTCCCCACGGCTGTGGGGGGGACGGCTTTTCTCCGCGATGAGCGGAGAAAAGCCCTCCCCCCTCCCATTGAGAAGTACATCTTCTGTCTGAAAACCGGACGGAAGATTGTGCTTCTACAATGTTTTGCCGCCGGGCCGCCAGCGGCAAAACCGTCCGACGGCAAAACCCGTGCAGTGGGGACTGCTGCACGGGTTTTCCATAGAGCACAATTGTGCTCATTTTCGGCCGGTTTTTCAGGCGGTCTGAAAAACCGCAAACCGCCTGAAAAACCGTCCGAAAACCCTTGCCGTGGGGACATGCCCTAACAGTAAAGAATCCCTTTCTATGTTTATGTAGAAACTTTCTTTCCTCAAGACGTAGAGGATGCCCCCTTGTTCTAGATACAGTCCTGGGTATAAATAAATCTTTATCGAGATCTCTATATTGGCCCTTAATATATTTAAACATATTTATTATGTCCCCCCGAAGCTGTCTTTTCTCTAAACTAAATAACTCTAATCTTGCTAATCTTTCTGGGTATTGCAGTCTAACCAGTCCTTTTATTATTTTTGTGGCCCGACTTTGTACCTGTTCAAGCTCTATAATGTCTTTCCTGTGCACTGGTGCCCAAAACTGTACACAATATTCCATGTGTGGTCTAACCAGTGACTTGTATAGTGTGAAAGTAAATTTCCCATCAAGAGAATCGATGCACCTTTTAATACAACCCATGATCCTAATTGACTTGGCAGCTGATGCCTGACACTTGCTTCTACAGTTAAGTCTAATGTCCACCAGTATTCCCAAGTCCTTCTAAATGTCACTTTTACCCTTTGTTTTTCCATTTAACATGTAATCATGTAATAGACTTTTCCTCGTCATGTGCATAACCTTGCATTTATCAATGTTAAACCTCATCTGCCACTTCTTCTCCCAGGCCTCCAACCTATCCAGATCCCTTTGTAATAACACATTATCCTCTATTGTGTGGATTCCTTTACAGAGCTTAGTATCATCTGCAAAGATCGATATTCTACTGTGCAATCCCTGTGTAAGATCATTTATGAAAATATTAAAGAGGATAGGGCCCAATACTGAGCCCTGTGGTACCCCACTAGTAACAGGGATCCAGTCTGAGTATGTACCGTTAATTACCACCCTTTGTTTTCTATCAGTTAGCCAGTTTCTTACCCACTTGCACACATTATCCCCCAGTCCAAGCATTCTCATTTTACTTATCAACCATTTATGTGGAACAGTATCAAATGCTTTAGAAAAATCCAAATATATGACATGCAGTGCCTCACCCCGATCCAGTCTGGAACTAACCTCCTCATAGACGCTGATGAGATTAGAGTGACAGGACCGATCCTTCATAAACCCATGCTGGAACGGCGTTATACATTTATTTCCAGTGAGATATTCCAGGATAGCATCACTTAGAAAACCTTCAAACATTTTACCCACAACACCTTGTCCAGTCAATACGGTTTAATGCCTCTCTAAGCAGGGTAAAATTAGCCTTCCTCAAATTCAGTGTTTTTGTGGCTCCATGACAAAAAGCTCTATTGAAGGATAAATGGAAGTTTATTATATTATGGTCACTATTCCCTAGGTACCCCTCAACCTAAACCTTTGTTACTCTGTCAGGTCTATTAGTCAATATTAAGTCTTGAAGGGCCTTTCCTCTAGTCGGTTCCTGCACCATTTGGGAAAGGTAATTATCTTTAGTTATAGACAAAAACCTGTTTCCTTTGTGAGAGCTACAGGTTTCAGATTCCCAATTTATGTCTGGGTAGTTAAAGTCGCCCAGAATAACAACCTCATTCTGATTAGATGCTTCATCTATTTGCCTGAGGAGCATACCTTCTATGGGTTCTATAGAAGACCCCCATTAGAATTATATTACTGTTATTACCCCCATGTATATTTACCCATAATGATTCCACCTGTTCATTACCTGTACCTATATCTTCCCGCAGTGAAAGTGGTAAAATAAACCACTTTATTTGGAAGTGCTGCCTGGATTATTTGGATATTAACCGGGACCTGTGCTTCGGTTCTGGTGAGGTGTGCACCCATAAACACTATTCACAAAAAAATTGGGACATTTGGCTTATGGTTGAAATTTCAGGATGAACATCAAATTTCTTGAATTTTTTTTTTTTTTCAATTAAATAAATCCGACCGTTTCTTAAGTTTAGAATGCACAGGTCCAACTGTTCAACGTTTCAGTACTTTTTGCACAACTTGCTGATCTCTAATAAGTAGCTTAATGACAAAATTCACAACAGGTGTTTGACCCTGAATCGCCCAATAAATTTAGGGTATCAATTTGCATTGGGATTTAAACAGTCCTCCTCATCATTCTGTTCACATTTTGATATTATGAGACCAAGACAACACCTTACAATTGATCAATAGTAGCTCCCCATTATGAGGCTTCAAGCAGGATGTTCTCAGACGGGAGTGGCCACTGAACTTAGAGTGTCACAGTGTCATCAGCAGATTGTAACAGAGATACACAGAGACTGGAAGAGTCACAGAAAAGCAAATAAGTGGATTTCCTTAGTCTACATCACACACTGATGACCGCTTCATAGTAAACACTGCACTGCAGAACCGGATGATGAATACCACCCAACTCCAGGCATGGTGAGGCAACCAAATGTAACCATTTACATCATATTTTATGTTCGTTCTGAAATTTCCACCACAAGCCAAATATCCCTTTTTGTGAGTAGTGTACTTGTCTCCAGTGCTGCTAAATGTTATGACTTTTAGAAATATCAGCAAAACCTGATATAGAAATATCTTATTAGAAGCAATTATTTTCATGCATATTTTTATACTCTTTGTTTATGAACCATTCAGCTGGCATTATGCCATTAGTTTATGGTATCCCCTTGGATACCGTGAAAAAAGGTACCCTGACTGATACTGCAATGGAGTCCTGGAAGGCCCATATATATCAAAAGTGCCCCAAATTTGTGTGGCAAGTTTTAGTCTTATTTTATTTCCCCATATCGGAGGTAGTTAAATCCCCCAACATAATATGTAGGTATACTCGCAAAATAGGTTGGAAGATAGGTAAATCCCCTTTTAGGTAGGTAGTCCTTAATTAGGTAATTGCATTGACCCCTGTTAATTAGATTTATAGGCCCCTCAATAGGAAGGTATCTAGGTCCCTTATTAAGTAGATAGGTAGTTACATAGACCCCCCCCAATAAGTAGGAATATAGGTCGCTAGTATGTAGGTATATAAGTCCCCTGTAGGTAGAAAAATAGCGTCCTATTGCTAAGTACATAAACCTCTTGTAGGCAGATATGAATATCAGCCTCCTGTATGTAGGTCTGTATATAACCTCTGTAGAAAGGTAGGTATATAGACCCCCAGTCAGTAGGTAGGTATAGAGGCAGGTAGGTAGCTATAGTCCCCCTGCAGGTAGGTAAAGCCCCACTGCAGGTAGATATAGCCCCTTGTAGGTATGTATATGCCCCCAGTCGGTAGATATATGCCCCCTGAAGGCAGATATATGCCTCCTGTAGGTAGGTAGATATAGACCCCACTGTAAGTAGATATAGCCCCCTGTAGGTAGGTAGATATAACCCCCCTGTAGGTAGGTAGATATATACATCCTGTAGGTAGGTATATGCCCTCTGTATGTAAATATATGCCCCCTGTTGGTAGGTATAGCCCGATGTAGGTAGGTATATGCCCCTTGTAGTTCGATATAGCCCCCGTGTAGGTAGGTATATGCTTCCTGTAGGTAGATGTGGCTACTCCTGTCGGTACGTTTAGCCCCCTGCCGGTAGGTAGATATAAGCCCCCCTGTAGGTAGGTAGGTGACCTGTAGGTAGGAATATACCCCCTGTAGGTAGATATAGCCCCCTGTAGGTAAATATAGCCTCCCCAAGTAGGTTGATATAGCACCACCAAAGGTAAATATAGCCTCCTGGAGATAGATATAGCCCCCTGAAGGTAGATATAGCCTCCCTGTATGTAGATACAGCGTCCCGGTAGGTAACTAACATTCTCTATACTAGTTCTAAGGGATGTTGGCGAATCGCGTCAGCCCCTCCTGTAGATCGATATAGCCCCCCTGAGGTTAGATATTGTCCCCTGTAGGTAGATTTAGCCTCCTGTAGACAGATATAGCCCCTTGTAGGTAAATATAGCACCCCTCCACCCCCCTCGTAGGTTGATATAGCCCCCATGAAGGTCTAGTCCCTGGCTTCTCCTATGTGATGCAGCTGCTAACTCTGCACGGTTGTTTTAAAACAATCGTGCAGAGTTAGATGCTGACAGTTGACCTGTTTTTCCAGCAGGTGGGGCGGGGCGTGCCCCCTTCTGGTGAGCAGCGCCCCAGGTAGCTGCCCATCTTACCCGACCCTGGTTACAGCCACAAACTTAAATGTATTTATTGATATTTTATTTGATAGAGCAACACAAAGTAGCACGTTTTTGTGAAGTGTAAAGAAAATGGTACAGACGTTTCCAAATTTCTGTAAACTAACCCCTTAACGACACTGGATGGAAACTGATATTCCAGTGTCGCTAAGTGGCTATGTAAAGCAGTCCCACTGCACAAACGGCGGTTGTCGGCTGCTAATTGCAGCTGACACCTGCTGGCAACAGCACGGAATGGAGCCGGATCCATTCCATGCTGTCTAACCTTTTAGATACTGTGGTGGTCGTGGAGGCGGCGTCTAAATGAATGAGAAATGGGGCCACAAACCCTACATATTTAATATTGCTGTAATTGTATCAACCTGCACAATACAGAGAACACATAATTTATACTATAGAGTGAAAGCTGTAAAAAAACTGCAAACATGGCGCTGTAGATGGAAAAATTAAAAAGTTATGTATCTTAGAAGGCGAGGAGGAAAAAATTAATATTAAGGGGTTAAAAAATGAAATGTGTGGTGTGTACATTAGCCCCATGTACTTTGATACCCCTAAATAAAATCCAGTATGACCAATTATCTTTGGAGGTCACCTAATTAGTAAGTAGAGTGCATCTGTATTAAATTTATTCTTATTATAACTACAGCTGTTTTGTAAACTTCCCAGAAGTTTGTTAGAGAACATTAGTGCGCAAACCGCATCATGAAAGCCAAGGAACACACCAGACAGCTCAAGAATAAAGTTGTGGCAAAGTGTATTGCAGGGTCAGGTTTTAAAAAAAATCAGCCCAAACGCTGAACATCTCACGGAACACTGTTCAATCCATCATCCATAAATGGAAGGAGTATGGCACAACTACTAACCTACCAAGACATGGCTGTCCACCTAAACTGATATTCCTGACAAGTAGAACACTTTATAACTAGAGTAGCAGCAAATAGGCCGAGGGTCACTCTGGAGTATACTCAGAGATACAATGCTCAGGTGGGACAACTATTAGTCGTGTACTCCACAAATCTGGCCTTTATGAAACAGTAGCAAGGAGAAAAATAAGCCATCAGTTTTGAAAGCAAGCCATAAGACCACCCACTTGCATTTTGCAAAAAGCTGTGAAGGAGACACAGCAAGCATGTGGAAGAAGGTGCTCTGGTCAGATGAGACTAAAATTGAACTTTTTGGACTAAATGTCAAATGCTGTGTGGAGGAAAGTCAACACTGCACATCACCCTGAACATACCATCACCACCGTGAAGCCTGGAGGTGGCAGGATCATGCTTCAGGGATGCTTTGCTTCAGCAGCGACTGGGAAGCTGTTCAGAGTTGATAGGAAGATGGATGAAGCTAAATACAGGGCAATCCTGGAGAAAAACCTGTTAGACGATGAAAAAGACTTGAGACTGGGGCGTAAGTTCACTTTCCAGCAGCACAACGACCCTGAACATAGAGCCAAAGCTACAATGGAAGCGTTTATCTCAAAGAATATTCATGTGTTAAAATGACCCAGTCAAAGTCCAGACCTTAATCCCATTGAGAATACGTGCCATGACTTGAAAAATGCTGTCCACAAACATTCACCGACCAATTTGACTGAGCTACAGCTATTTTTCAAAGAAGAATGGGCAAAAAATTCCAGCCTCTAGCTGTACAAAGCTGATAGAAACATCAACCAACAGACTTGCAGCTTTCATTGGTCCTACAAAGTATTGACTCAGGGAGGCTGAACACATATACATGTCACACTTTCAGTTTTTTAATTAGCAAAAATGTGAAAAAACCCATATATTCTTTACACTTCACAAATACTCGCTACTTTGTGTTGCTCTATCACATAAAAACACATTTGTGGCTGTAACGTTCAAAAATGAGGAAAAGTTCAAGTGGTAGGAAGACTTAAGCATCCTACTGTATAGATATATCTTTTCAAATCTTTCAAATTACATTTTTGTGACTGATCAATTTGTATGAATGGGGTCTGCAGAAATTCATGTGCTTATCTCTTAACCACATTCAAATCTGGAGCTAACACTCTCTATACTACATCTTAGGCTATGTTCACACGGCGTAATTGCGGTGTATATAGTACGGCCGCAATTATGCCGAGAACTTTGGGAGTCGCGCTAATACGCGAGTACTCCCGCAGCGTGGGTGCGTGGCAGCCCGCCGTCCCTGTTGACAGACATTACTTGCGGCGCGTATTCGCCACAAGTAATTGACATGTGACTTATCTCCCCACAAGTACAATACGATCATATTGTACGAGTGGGGAGAGGAGGTGTAATCCATAGTTCTCTATGAGAACTATGGATTACAGTACTTTCGGCACGTATCTCGCCCTGTATTAGAGCGCAAATACGTGGCGAAATGCGCGCCAAAATTAGCCCGTGTGAACATACCCTAAAGGATACCAAAATACATCAGTTATTCCTAACACGATATTTGGATCATGTTGTGATAATTTATTAAGGACATTACAATAAAAATCAAGTTTGTTATTAATCTCAAATTGGTGTATTTGGATTTACTTACTTCTTTGGAGTTAACTCTCCCAAAACAACTCCGCTACATGGATTTACGTCTTTCAATGTCGGTATCAAACACAACAATGTTCATCACCAAGCTAGCTGTAATGAGACATACAGTAATGGAGCAAGGGAAAGGACAGAATTGAGTATATTCACATATGGTATGCATCATGTGCAGCTATTAAAAGCAAATGGGAGAAATAAACAGTGGGTATTAGTCTTGTAAGGTCCCTCACTGTGCTTACCACATGGTCACTAACGACGCTGATTGTTTTGTTTGTCTTTAAAACATCAGGAACTATTGGCAAGAGCACCTATGGGTGTGCCCCTCAGGATGCCTCCATTAATTGAGCCAGGAAGGACGGTGACTCAAGGTGACTAAAAAATGACAAATACTTTGTGGATTTCTCAATTCTTCAAATATGAATACAAATGAAGGTGGCTTCTATGTGAGGACATTTTAAGAATGTACTGAGCCAATAGAGGACCTACCACCATTCCAAGGTGCATTGTGGCTACACAGAACTAATGGTGATGGATAAACCATATGAATAGTCATGCATTTACTAGGGGTACTAAAAATAAATTGTGGGATACAGTGGCATAGCTACAGGGGTCACTTGTGACATGGCCGCTGAGCCAGGGGGGCTCATGTGCCCCCTAACCAAACAGCTGCATAGACAAATAGATCCAGAGACGCAGCAATCGCAGCCACCGTCAGCACAGTGTTGGCAGCGGCTCAGGCACAACGGCAGGGATTCTCTGATCCAGGCCATTTAGCCCCCTGGAGGCTGTGGCACAGGCTGCACGATGTGATGAGGACCTGTATTAGGCCCTAAGCTATGGCTAGACTTAGGGCCTACTAGATGCCGGAAGTGGCATCCTAAAGCAGACAGCATGATGATGTCATGCTGCCTGCTATGGACTCCGAGAAGAGGTGTTCGGTGGATGAATGGGGAGAGGTATTTTTTTATTTTTAATACAGTGCACTGTACAACTCCCTACCTACTGGGGGAACGTATTTATACATAGTGGGGACCTTATATACCTACCTACTGGGGGGAGCCTATGAACCTGCCAACCTACTGGTGGGGATCCTTTATACCAACCTACCTATGGCAGGGGCTATGTACCTACCTACCTACTCGGGAAGCTGTATATACCTACCTGGTGGGACCCTATATACCAACCTATCTACTGGGGAACCCTATGTGATGTGGCGGTGTTCTTTGGTCCTTCTATATTGTTGTTATTGATATTATTGGTCTTGATATATTGATTTAATGAGTAACAATTTGATGGTATTAGTCACCATATGGTAGTGATATGTGGCGGTATTATTTGGTCTTTGTATATTGTTATTGGTAATACCAGCCTTGGTATATTGATTCGATCAGTAACATTTTGGTAGTATTAGTCACTATACGCAGTGAGATGCAATGATAATGTGGTGATATTTTTTGGCTCTTCTATACATACTGTCTTGCAGAATACAAATAACATGTCCATTAAACTGTTCAGATTTAACTCCAAGAAAAACTTAACCCAAAAAAAACAAAGGCACAATTTTATTTTTTTTCCTCTTCACACTGCAAAAAAAAATTTCTGGAGGGAGAGGTGGGCTTAGGTGGGGGCAGACACTTTGGCTGTATAACTTATTCTTCTTTCCCCCCGCTTAGCTCCATTTCAAATGAATTTACTTCTATTGGATAATCCCTTTAGGTAGAAATAATTTTCTGCAGCACCTTACACCGCAGACATTTGTCACGCCCAGTAGGCAACCAGTTGTTAAAAAGTAGTGGTTCAAAGCCGAAGATGAAGTTTCGCTCCAGGCCCCAAAAGCCTTTATCTACGCTCCTGGTGGGATAGAGTGTGCATAAGAACATTGCACCCCAACCTAAGGGATCACAACTACAACTTCCATTCATGTCAGATAACTGCAAAAATTCAACTTGACAGATACCGTGGTGGGCCAATGATGGAGACATTGACTTGTATAGGGCAAACATAGTCCTCATTTTATTATGTTTGCCCTATTTAGCAAGCATGTCCGGTTTCTGCACCGGACACAAAAACGTGGTTGACCATATCAATAGGATATGCCGTCTCGAGAACGGGCGGAGTTGCGCACAACTCTCCATTCTGTTCAGTAAGAGTTCTGCGTACATCTGACACATAATCTCCAAAAATTGGGAATCTCGCAACACACCACTCGACTGTACTTGGAACAGAATGGAGAGTTGTGCACAAGTGTGACCAACTTTTCTGCACAGTTTGGGGGCATAGCCTGTTGATATGCCATCAAAGTGTGAGATCAAATACCCCTTTAACCATAACCATCTGCTGAGCATAAATACTTGGTTTCATGGGGGAAGGCAAATTCATCATTCCTAGTCCCCACTGGCAGCAGCTTATCTTCTGTGGGAGCAAAGAATATTTCTAATGTCTGCCAACTTTTGCTATCTGTTGACAGACTCCATGCACATTAGATCCTTAAAGAATCCTACTGAATATCAGTCTAGCTAGCTATATATTAATTTTCTCATTGATTATTTTTCCCTTTGGAATTTATAGTTGGTTGGGTGATGTCACTTGGAAAAAATCCTAGTGTTTGTATTTGAATTTGTTATTTGACCATTAGCGGGAATGAGTTTAGCATGGTCAATAAAGCATTACAGTCATAAAGATAATGAAAGACGAGGAAGTGACTCAGTTAGACATTGCTTTCCACATTCTGGACCCTGCCTATTCGATGTTTGCGTACTTTTCAGAAACCATTATAGGTGACTTATTATAATCATTATCATCGCCACAACATCACAGTAATTGTAGACAATACGATAACCAATAAGTGTTTAATTACTGTATACTCTAGTCTAGTTATGCCATGGCAGCTTTATACAAGTCATCTGTTAAAGAAGCTGATTTTGCACAAATATGGTTTAAAAAAAAAAAAATAGTTTGGAAGCAGGAAAACATCCAGTGCCAAGTCTAAATGACCTCTTAGGACGCAGCTATTTTTGGATTTTTCTTTTTCCTTTTTTCCCTGCCATCCAAGAGCCATTTTTTTTTTCACCTACATAAATGTATGAGGACTCTTTTAATGTTACCATTGACCATTCCATATAATGTACTGGGAAATCCCCAAAAAATTCTTTGTGGGGGTAGAACATGAAAAAGAACCAATTGCGTCATTTTTTGCTGGTAGTTTTTATGCAGTTCATTGTTCGATATAAAAGACAAAATATCTGTATTCTTCAGATTGATATGATTCCGACGATTCAAAAATTATATAGTTTTCATTATGATTTACTACTTTTTAAAAAATACAAATCTTTTTAAAAAGTATTGTTTAATTTTTTGTGGCATGAGGTGCAGTTTCTATTAGTACCAATTTGGAGTCCCTGCAACTCTTTGATCATCTTTTATTGCATTATTTCTGGGATGACCATAAAAAACACAATTATGGCAGTTTTTTTTCTTTTAAGGCAGTCACTGCAAGGAATAAATAATGTTATATTTAAATAGATTGGACTTTTATAGACGCGGTGATACTTTTTATATGTGTTTTGTGTATATTGTATTGTAGTTTTTTAAATAATTTTTTTTGCTTTATCATTTAGTCCCATGGGGGATTTGAACAAGCAAATACGTGATTGCTTGTCCTTTATACTGAAGTACCATGAGATTGCGGACCACAGCAGACTGCGGCCCTGTAGTCTAATTATTTAGACACTGCGCTAAATGGCTGAGATTGGAGCTGACTCCGATTCCGCCCCAAGTACGGCCCGTAATTTTGGTAAATTGAGTGCTACGATTTCAAAGCGTATTACCCGATGCAAATTCCTCGAATTTGACAGATTCAGTTCTAAATTTCTAGAAGGAATAATCAGGCATGCTAAAGTTAACATGCCTGACTCTAGTGTCCTTTAATATCTGGCATCAGGGCAGTATGAGCAGTCAGGGACCCTAATCTAATTAAAAAAGAGGCACACTGATATGGTACAAGATCACAAATTGTAATGGACGTTGGCCCAGATTGTTTGGCAGTATGGGGCCTGAAATTACAGATTGTAGCCCTGTCTGCCACTGAGGGAAGAGTTGTGAGGCCCCCATACACATTAGGGGCTGGCTGATCTCCCCAAACTTGGCAGATTGAACCAACACAGATCTAGGGCCACATGTATGAACCTGTTTAGGTCTAAAACTCACTCTTTTGTCCATAGGTTTATATGGGCAAAAAAGTGAGTTTTAGACCTAAACAGGTCTAAACAGCGTTCATGAGGAGGATTTTGTTTGAATTAAAATCTCCATAAATATTTACATGCTAACTTGAATAGTAGCAAATGTGTGAGGACATCAAAGTGATGTTAATAGATGGTAATCTAAATCCACACAAAAAAGTCCCTGAATATGAGAAAAATCATCAGAATCTTTCAGTAGTGCAGCCTCAGGCTAATGACCTATAAGTACAAACGACCATATCTCAGTGTAAAATTAAGATATTAAACAGCAGTTTTCCCATTCCCATGTACACTACAGTACTTCACAAAGTTCTTATGATAGCTCTTATTTAAAGGGGTTGTCCGACAAAAAAACAGTAATCTGAAATATGTCCATGCTGGGTGAAAAAAAAAAATTAAAAAGTTATACTTACCTATCTGTCCCCTGCTTTGAACCTTCCCGGTGATCCGCTCCTCTTCACTTCCGGGTTCTCGTTGCAACACACAGAAAAGGCTCCATTCACTTGCAATAGAGCTGAGCCTCCCTTGTGTGTCAGGACAAGAAGAGGAGAAGCAGATCACCGGGGAGCTCTGGAGCAGCAGCGGCAGGGGACCAGGAAGGTAAGAGTAATTTATTTATTTTTTAACCCAACCTAAACTTAATTCAGATTATTTTTTTTCTGTATAACTATGATGGTAGACTGTACGATCCCCCCACACAAAAAAATATCTCACATAGATGTAACTTAGTACTATCCTCAAAGGTAAGTAGCATGATCTGGTATGTGACCAGCATTTGTAAATTATTCATTGAGGGCTAGAATTAGCCAGTGTTCATCGTTTGTTAATTATTTATCACATTACACCTTATTCAGAAACATTGCTGCTAACATATAAGGCCACAGGCAAAGTTTGACCTGGGAGGAGGCAGAATCTTTTGTTAATGAGGATTTACAGCAGAAATAAGCTTGTTTTGTTGTAATCCCCTCAGAGGAATCGGGCCTCTCGCATCAAACCAGTTAAACCAGGGAGTGTAACTAATACAATGACCCTAGATTTCTTCTCCAAAGGGATTTCTAACGTTAATAAATTTAGGACACACCTTAGTCCTGCGACATGTGTTACTGCCAAACTAACAAGGGGAAAACAGGTCAATGCTAAAGACGCGAAACAATATGGCATCACATCTATGTGCCTACTTTTCTAACTATATACATACAGAAAATTTAGCTCACCCAGAATGAGAGATGCACTGAGAGTTGGCAGACCCCAACTAAAGTTCAAAATGAAACCCAAAATCTCCAGCATCTTCTAAAAATGTAATATTTATTCCAATAATTCCACTAAAGCAAAATGAGACGGACAAAGCATTAGCCTACGCGTTTCAGGTGCTATGCAGCATTAGTCATAGCCATGCCAAATGCTGGAGATTTTCTAACAAAGTTAATGGAGGACTGTTAAACATCATTAAGATGTATCTGTAAGCAAGGGTGCCATCAGTGCAGTGCTCCTGACCAAATTTTATAGAAAAAAAAAAAGAAGAAGAAGAAGAGACCCGCTGCTATGGTGCAGGATAGGAACGGGTAATAATAATAATAATCTTTATTTCTATAGCGCCAACATATTCCGCAGCACTTTACAAATTCGAGGGTAAACGCACAGACATTACACATTAAAAGTACTTACAGATGAGACACAAGGTGTGAGGGCCCTGCTCGTGAGAGCTTACAATCTTTTAGGGTGTATGGGTGAAACATACGGTAAGAAGTGCCAAGTTTACAATGGTCCAGCCTTGTTTCATAAATAGGGGTGGTTTACATGAAAAATGGAGGAACCTGCCACCCTGACAGTACATCTATATACAGATAAGTGCCTGTGAGGGCCCTAGTGTAGGGAGTGACAGATGTTTGTGATAGCAGTTAGGGATCTTAGTAGGCCAGACTGAGAAGATGTTTTATTAGGGCCCTCTTAAAACTATGAGGGTTGTGAATGTGCCTGATTGCCCACGGTAGCATGTTCCAGAGAATTGGTGCCGCACGTGTGAAATCGTGGAGACGGGCATGAGAGGTTCGGATGATTGATGAGTGTAACCTGATATCAGCAGCAGAGCGGAGAGCACGGGTAGGGCGGTAGACAGAGACGAGGGAGGAGATGTAGGGGGGTGCAGTGTTGTGGAGAGCTTTATGGGTTAGAGTGATGAGTTTATACTATATCCTGTACTGAATGGACAACCAGTGCAGTGACTGACACAGGGTAGAGGCATCAGTATAGCGGCTGGAGAGAAAGACAAGCCTGGCTGCTGCATTCAGGACAGATTGAAGAGGGGAGAGTTTGCACAGAGGGAGACCGATTAGCAAGGAGTTATAGTATTCAAGACGAGAAAGAATAAGGGCCAAAATGAGAGTTTGACTTGTTTCCACAGTGACAAACGGACGTATTCTGGAGATGTAAAGGGAAGGGGCGCAGATTCTTCAGCTGTATGGGGAAAATTACTGATGGCAGCCCTGACTATGAGATTAAAATGTAAGTCATAAATTCTCAATTAAGGCTTCTAAAGTCTTTATTTACTCATGACCTTTCTACTATTGGATTTTGTGGTGAGATTGTTCTGACTACATTAATGAATAAATTAAGTTATTTCACCAACAGTTTCCATTTAACAAGAAGCAGCAAATTACTACATACAAAACAGTTTGATTCATCTTTGGGGGCCACTGACCAAAATCTGACCAAATGTATTCTACAGATTGATGGCATGTCAATAGGATACGCAATCAATGTGTGATAGGTGCAGGTCCCATCGATAGGATATGCTATCAATGTGTGATAGGTGTGGGTCCCACCTATTCTGAGAGTTTCCATTCAAAATGGAGAGTAGGTTGAGCGTTGGGAACTTTTCTCCATTCAGTTCTTTGGGAGTTCCAAGTACAGCCGAACACAGTGCTCAAACAGAACAGAGAGTATAGCACAAAGATTTTCAGGGGCTTGTTGTCCCGATAGGCTGCACACCTATTACATGTTTATCCCAGCAATGTGCAAGATGGGAACACCCCTTAAAGGACTAAAAATATACCCTTTCCCAATTACATGAAATTATTTAATAGATTTGTAAAAACAGATATTTGCAATGAAGGTTGTACCCAGTATGTGTACTAGTATATTATATACGTCTGTTTTTTATGTTTTTAACAGATATTTTTAATTCAAAGTTTTAAATAAAGTATTATTAACATTTTTAATGCCATTATGAAATTTTTGTGACTTATATATAATATACTTGTATATATTCTATATTAGTACACAAACATAAATATGCCCTAGCAGTAGTCTGTATAAGGGTTGCTGTCGTTTTTTCTTTCAGTCTGCTTTCAGGTAGCCAATGGAGAGTTGAACTGCAGTTATCCTTTATTTTTAACTTGTGGTGTTGTGTGGTGGTCATTGTTGTACTGATGTTGTGCTGGTGGAGTGGTGCGACCCAGAGTCGGGGGGGCTGAGGCTGGTAGCAGTGGTGTTATTGGACCATTGGGTTGCTCCCCTCACTGGTGTGGCTGTTGCTGCGGCAGTGGTTGCCATGCAGTGCTACATCCATTAGTGTGAGGACCCACCTTAAAGGGGTTTTGCCACAAAGTGAGTTACTTACCTCTTATCTGTTCAAAAGAGAATATAAACAAAGCATGCAGCATCATGAGCGGCTGTAGGGGTGAGAGGGAGAGGGGTGAGCAGAGAGCGCGGAAGCAGGGAACGTCTCCAAAGTTTACTCAAATAATAACATTACAACAGTGGATTCTCTATACAGCAGACAGACTCATACACTGCACTTTCTCCCCAGCCCCTTGCAAGCTCCTTCATGTTCCCTGTTATCAGATAAGAAGTACAAACACGCAAGCGAGGGCAGATCAGCTCCTGTCAGTGTCCTGGTCGTGTCTAATGTAAACTTTCAGGAAACTAAGGGGTACTGAGCAATGCTATAGCTCTCACAGGCTTCACTTTTTGTAATCACATATATTTAGAAAAGTGATTAAATACCGATTTTGGAGGATCCCACGTCAACATTACATTGTGGCAAAACCCCATTAAAGAGATAACATGGCAAGTGGGCTATTATCATTTGATCAAAAGATATACTAATAACCCCATGTTCATTTTTTAAAACTTTTTGCTGAGTTAGCATTAGATCAACATAGAGCAAGAGGATTTTCTATCTTAATATGGATAAATATGCCCTAACAATCATCAAAAACAGACAGCCATCAAGTCCTTGAATGGACACTGGACTGTCAATCTATATATGGTATGAGTACAGATCACATCTCTGGATTTAAAGGGACATCCCTATATTACTTTATCTTATATGCTGCAATTTATTGTGATCATGGCATAGAAGGAATTAAATGTCAGTGATCAGAGGTTTCTCCCAAATCTGTCATTAGAGCAGGACCATTGCTATGTATTACAGTAGCAGTCCTGGTAATGGTAGTACCTACATGACCAAATTGCTGTAATAATACAGCATAGGTCCTCTATGAACCACTGCCTGCCTATTCTATTACAGCACAGGTATTTAAGGAGTTAAATAAAAATTAATTGTGGTTAGTTTGCATCTTAAACAAATTCAAGAAAAGTTCTGGTTTGAGAACATAGCGTCCTCTGCCAGCACCATCCTAGCACCCTAGGGCCACACGAATTACATGTCAAAACTTGAGATCCAGCCAGGACCAAACATGCTGGTATATGAATATGCACCACCAGCCCTTCAGATTAGGCAGTGTTGTGCTCCTAAAGGGTCTTATGTCAAAGACTTGAATAATTGGAATTAAATACCATGGTTTTTACCAAGTGAATGTCTACCATGTCACCAAATAATATATCTTTAATGCAATAAAGCTGCATTCTTCTCATCCAAAGCTCCAAATTCAGCCCCAGGACCCTCTTCTCTGTTACCAGACACAGCGCCACACATTTGATAGCGGCTCTGCCTGGTATTGCAGCTCAGTCCATTTTACTTGGATGATACTAAGCAAAATAAATAAAGCAATGCCAGGACAACAATAAAGAGAATGGGCTGCTCTCACAGTGCCATGGCCCCTTCAATCTGCTAACTGATGGGAGTGCCTGATACTGCAGCTCACTGCTGCTCAGTCTCATCCAAATTAAATCGACTGAGCTGCAATACCAGGTAAATTTTGCCTGATAACCAGTGAAGGGGTTAATGCTAAGAGTGCCATGGCCCTTTCCATAAGCTGATTGGTGGGAGTACCAAAAGTCAGATGCCCACCGCTTAAATATTGATGGTCCACAACTATTTGGCAAGAATGGATCATTCACATAGACACGTGTTATCAAAAGGGACAGGAGAAGAAGCTTATCATCATGAAGCTTATTTACATGAAGAATACAAGTATCCAGCATTGAGATTTAACATACCTGATCCTTCTCTCCCCCAACATCACCTTGGGGAGCATCAGAGGACCCTAGGACAGATTGGCTGATGTTTTCTCATATCTTTAAGATGCCTAAAGGATAAGACTGGATGGATTATTGCTTGCTTGATCCTTTATTCCCTTTAAGACATAAGTCCACATAAGTCTGGTATTTCTTATGACTAAGGAAATACAGTATATAGTTGGAGTGATGTGTGGGCTCCTTTTTAAATAGATGCCTCTTAATAGATTTGGTACCTTTCAGATTGTTGAAAAGTTAAAAAAATGTAATCTACCTCTGCAAAGAGTAGACATAGATTTGCACAAAACATTTGCCATTTTCTGGCTTTATTTCTAATAAATCAGTCTAAAACGGAGAGACCATACCCATTCCCTAAAAACAACACACTTTCTCTGTACTTTTCAAAGTTGGCAAGAGCTGAGAAAAGTTGCCTACTTTTCAGTTTGTCATGTGCCAAGATCTGTAACTTTTTAGACTTCAGTTTACACAGAAAATTAGCATATTCTGATTGACAAATGTGAACCTACATGTCTGGCAGCTGTTTGTTTCATAGTCCCCACTAAAATGGACAAGACTGTATAGTAGATAAGAGCTTGCAAGGCTATAGACAAATTGGACAAAAAAGTCTCCGTGACAGGTATCTGTGGTTGCTTTTGTTGTCCTCTTAACAATAGCCCTTAGGCTCCTTGAAGACTACAATAACCTAACTGCCTCCAACTTAATTACCTAGTAACACAAGTTCCCTCCAATTGCTATTTTCTTGAAGACATAATTTTTCTCCAGCCACAATAGCTTCTGAAATGGAAGGAGAAAACAGCTCCTGTGTATATTACACATTTACATTTACTAAGTCTTGAAGATGTTGAATATGAAATTCTCCAGAATGTAAGTGTAATACACTCTGACTTTTGAGCTGAAACAGTTAATGAATAATACAAACCTCCAACAAATTGTCACTAGTTCTCCTATTACAGGTAATTTCTCAGGTTTATGGTCTAAGACAGGGCTGTCAACATCCTTCCTCATCTTGTGTCTCTTTGGTTTATTAAAGATCCCCAAACAATTTGTTTTGTAGAAATGCCTGAAAAATACTTTAAGGCAAATGTTTTTCAACTGTTGATTAGATTAGCATCTATCTGATATTTACTATACTGGTGTCAATTGTGATAGTTAAACTCTTTATTAGCACTTAAGGACTACTGGTCATCCTACTTGCTAGATATTACGTTATCCTGGGCCATAGTTGTCTCTGTCTGGGAGTGCAGTAGGATGTAAAGTTAACATCAAGGAGTAGCCAAAATAAAAGTTGGTTTAAGATGGCCAAACATTAGGATAGACCACACTCCGTGGATCCAATATCAATACACCAGACTTAAAAGGCAAATCAGGGGCCTCATTTAAAAAAAAAAAAAAAAAAACATTTAGATGGATTGTGCCATATTTGGATGGTCTCAACCAATGACTGGCAGAAAAAATCTGTCATGATTACTCAATATCAGTTGTTGGTCATAGTGGAGATTTTACAATGCTACCAACTTAACCAACTTTCCTTTTAGGTCTATGGTCTGCTTTAAATGACAAGGGCATTAGATACCTGCCTTGTATTGCCTGTCTCCCCAATTAAAGCATACATTTGGCATGAACATATGTATTATATGAATATGGGTAGACTGCCAGATATATCTAGCCCACTTATCTCCAAGGGTAACATGAATAATACTGCTCTGTCAATGTCTTCATTAATACAGTATTAGTGGGGGGGGGGAGGGGGTGCTGGCCAGACCCTATAGACATTAGATTGTTGCTAAATATGTGGAGCCACTAATATAAGGGTGATGCAGGCCGTCTATAGAGTATGACACTCCAGACAGCCATAACCCTAACGTTTCACTAGAGTCAACTAATAATGCTTCAGTGTTAAAAGATACTTAGACTCTGTTCACAGGGCCCCATAGTAAAATTAAATGGGATTCTCAACACATAATGAAAACAAGCTAAAACAGCAGCATTAGTAGCAAAAATTAAGGGTATAAGTAATACCACTATATATCAGGGAACCCACATGTCATAAGTGATGGCAGTTAAGTCTAAGGACCCACCTCCCCCATTGTCCACAAGAGTCTGCCGCAACGAGGGATGGACTTTGCTGTAGGGGACTCCCAGGTCCCTACCCCTGACATAGCCTCTCACAGTGACTGCAAAGGTGCAGGCATGGTGCAAGAGGAGCAGGCAGAGACATGGTCAGTGGACAGGCAGCAAGGTTAGGGCAGGCGGCAGGTAAAACAGGGTCAGATCACTCCCGGTAATGTTAGAGCAGGGTCAGAATCCAAATAAAGAAAACAATAAAAAGGGTGGGGGGATCCCACCCCAAATTCCCACTGGAAAGAAAGGGGGTGACGGCCAGGGGACAGGAAATTTGGGGAGTGGAGCAGCTGGGGGAGAGGGTGGGTTTAAGGCCCCAGGGGCAAAAAGCATGAGCATGCCCAAAAATTTTCGGGAAAACGGGGGGACCGGGTGTGTATTTTTGAACTAATGTAGCCCTGGGGGAAGCGGGAAAACCCAATAACTACTTTTTCCCCTTAAAAAAGGGAAAAAATTGTAGGGTTTTTTTAAATTCCCACAAAAAATAAATGACAGCAGTCCCTTATCCATCAAACCCCAAATACATAAAGGGAAATTACTAATTTATAAGGGAAACCCTTTTTGGTGTCCATTTTTTTGAGGGGACTTTTTTTCCCATAAAATTTTTTATGGACTTCCTGCTGAAAGCTCTAAACAGAGTTTCTGACACCATTGTAAAACAGACCCTTTTAAAAAGTTTTATAATTAGAAAAGCCTGTCATTTACATACTTTTTAAATTAAACTTTTAAATTCACATGAGATTATTTTTTTTACACGTTGCCTTGTTATATTTAGTTTTTTTTGTTTATTTTTTGGGGGTTATGGTGAAACCCCACAAATGTTCAAATTTTTTCATGCCCTGTCTTCTCTTTTGATCTCTTTGAATCTTGTTTTTAGAGTCGAGGATCATTAATTAGAGAAGAACGAGTAGGTCAATTGAAATATGTAAATGAGCATTAAAAGGGTATATCAACCCCTATAATCATATTTTATTGCTCCAATGCATTCACTTTACATTCTGTAGTTAGATAGAGGGGAAAAAAAGTTTTATGCTTTATTTAAAAATTTCATAAACGGCGACTTGTTTGAAACGGTGCTGCCCCAGAAAACGCGCCCTTTAACCCGATATCGGGGCACGGGCCCCATTAAATCTTTTTTAAAACTTCCCGCCCCCCACTCCGGGAGGCCTTAGGCAGCACCTGTTTTCCAAAATTTCAGGGGGCGTGGGGAGGCGGGGCACGTAGAACCCATAGAAAAAGTTTTCCCATATTTGTATCTTCGCATGGCATTTATGGGGGCATTACAGCAAAAAACAGGTAGATTTCTTTCAAAGTGGATACCTAAACCCCAAAAATTGTCCCCGGCCCTCTAAATGCGCCTGTTTTTTGGGCCCCGCTGTGGGCCCGGTTTCAAAAAAATTTCGGGCCCGGATTTTTACACTAATGGTATTTTAGCTGTGTTTTAAGGTTCATTGTCTTATTGAAAGATAAAACCTTTTCGGCCCAGTTGGGGGTTCCAGAGCGTCTTGAAGGGTTTTCATCCGGGATATCTTTTTCCCCCCCCGAAATTCCCTTTCTTTCCTTCAATTGCAACCAGTCGCCCCGCCCCTGCAGCAAAAAACACCCCCATAGCATGATGCTGCCACCCCATGTGTCCTTTTGGGAAATTGGTATTAGGCAGGTGATGAGCAGTGCTTGGTTTTCTCCAACTTTACTGCTTAAAATTTAACACCAGGATAGGTTTTCCGTCGGCACACTCTGCCATAAACCCCCAAAATGGTGGAGGGGCCAATTTGTTTTGGGTTGATTTTTGTAAAAACCCTTTCCCCCTTTCTCCCTACTGATCTTGGAGCCCCGCTACAATGTTTTGGGGGGGTTCCTTTTTTACCTCTCTCCCCAAAGGCTTTCTCCCAGGGATTGCTTATTTTGGGCCCGGGCGGCCGGTGGGAAGAGTTATGGCCCCCCCAAACTTTTTCCCATGAAAGGGGAATTATGGGGGCATTTGTGCTCTTAGGAAACCGGGGTGCTGCAGAAATTCTTTTGAAACCCTTTGGCCAGATCTGTCCCTTTTGCCAAAATTTTTGGTTCTGAGTTATTTGGGGGCAGTTCATTAAAATCATGTTTTCTCATGTGCTCTGACATGCACTGTGGTTTGTGAGGTTTATATAAAAGGGTTTGTCCCCTTTCCCTAATAAAGGGGTTAAAATTTCTTTTTAAAATTAAACCCCACAGGGGGACTCCATTAAGGGATTAGAAAATCTCAAGGAGGATCAGAAAGGAAATGTGGGGTTAAATATGGGTCACAGCGGGGGGTTTCGGGGAATACTTAGGGCCCAAATGTGTTGTTCATTTTTTCTTTATTAATATATTTGATAAATTATATACATTTCTTTTTTTTTTTCCTCCTTTCAAGATGGAGTGAAAGGTTTTTCATTAATCAGAAAAAAAAAATCAGTTTTTTGGGGATTTTTAAAAATTTGGCCGAAATTTTGGAAAACCAAAAGTAAAAAAATGTAAATGGGTCGTTACTTTCCTTTACCCACTGTGGGGTTATCCCAAAAAAAAAGTATTCAGAGCGGGGTTTAACTCACAAAAAAATTCAAAATCATATTTTAGTAGGGTTTGAAAAAAGATACATGTCCACAAGTTCAATCAAACCCTTTTTTTTTAATTTTTTTTTTATAAAAAAAGTTCGGGGAAAATAAATAGGGGGGACAAAGATTATTTCCAAATTTCAGCTCCAAAGGAGTTTTTTTTAGCTTGCCCCTTTGGCCTAATTTTTGGTGTCTAGTTTTTGGGCCCTTTTGGGCCAGCGTATTTGGCTTCTTTTGGTAGCCGTCTGACTTGGTCAGTATTGGTGAATAGAGAATTTTTGGGGAAATTGGTGCTTGGGGCAAAAAAAATAGAGAGATCCAAATTATAATTGTTTTTGGGGTCTTGCCCCCACAGTGTGTGATGATATAAAATTTGATATCTTCACTTTTGGGGTTATGATGTGTTTTTTAAAATTTATACTTTTACTTTTTTTACCTTGCAAAAAAGATCTTTTTTATAAACAGACCCCAATTTGGTCCCCAGCGGCCCCATTCACTTTTTGGAGTCTTTTGGGGGGTTTTCGTTATAGTGTCCATTGTTTTAAAGGGGTTTTATTGTTTGAAGTGTTTGTGCTCTTCAGCTAATTCTATGAGTTTGAATTTGAAATAAAGGGGCGGTCTCCCCTCTCAGCAGGGTGTCTCTCTGCCAAAAGCCATGTTTCCTCACTAAGACTATGAAAATTCATCATTCTTTTGTTAGCATTTGGAGGGGGGGAAGGATGTTGGCGCTATAAACCCCCTGCTTTGCTTCTTAGGGTCTGCAGAGCCTTCACCCTTCGGCTCCACAAGCTCCTTGCTGTGCAGTTATAAAACACCCCCTGGCAGTTGGGGTTTATTTTCCATTTTTAAAATTTTCAGCACGCATTTGTTTCATATTTTGCCTCTTTTTTTGAGCGGGTTTTGCGTGCCAAAAAATTACGGGTTAATCCATAGTTCTCGAAAGGGAAAAACTATGGATTCCCCCTCCTCTCCCCGTCGGGGGAGAAAAGTTGTCACGGGGGGCCGGCGGGCTTCCGCCCCTCCTCCCCCGCGCGCTGCGGGTGTGGTAGGGTTATCAGCGGGGACTCCCGAACCCCCCCGCGTAATAGTATGTACCCCCCGGAATTACGTCGTTTTGGACTTTCCCCTTTTTACATTACCCTAAAATGTTTGGAAATTTTTGTGGGGAAATTGCACACTCCCCCCCCCTCCCCCCCTCTGTTTTTCAGGCAGGAGTGTGTAAGACTGGTTTTTATGGGGGGAAACGGGAAACAAAAGGGAACTGGGGGTTATATAAAGGGGAATCTATGAGTTAAATAGTAATTTAATTTTAGTCGGATATTCACCTTAGAGCTGGGAGATGAGTATACAGCCAGGGGCCTTCTCACATAGCGGGTTTTTTACTTTGGTTTTTAAAACAGCTCGGGGGGAGAAATTTCACGGGAAAATTTGTGCAGCCCACCCAAATCACACCCAAGGGGGCGTGTCCGGGCCCAGAATCCTTCAGAGGGCGTTTTTCCCGATACCCAATTTCACAAAAAAGGGGGTGTCCTCCTAGCAGCAGCAAAAATTTAGCTATGGGAGGGCACAGTAAAGCTATTTTGCTATACCAAATGACTTGGGAAACGAAAAAACCAAATTACAAAAGTGTCCAAAATTTCGAGATATGATTTTTTGCACAAAAAAAACCCCTTTTAAAAGGGGAAAAATAGAGCTGTGTGCTGCTCTTTTTTTCATAATCATTGATGGAATCTGCAGCTGAGGGGGCCCTTTAAAGGAAAACCCCCACCCACCAGGTGGGGGCCCCTTGCCTTAGGGTGGGTCTACCCGGCAAAGGCCAAATTTCCCGTCAGGGAAATTTTTCCCAACCCGGGTTTTTGGTTTTGTTTTTTTGGGACAACCCCCTTACACCCAATTTTTATGTTTGCCTGAAAAAAAGGAAAGCCCTCGGTGTTTAAAAAAAAACCCTTTTCAGGGGGAATTTCTTTCACGGGTTTTTATTAATTTTCAATGGGAAAAGGGGGGAAGTTTTGGGTTTTAAAAACGGGGGGTCTCAAATCCGGGAAAAACCCCCCCTTTTGTAAAACCGACGGAAAATTTTTGTTGCCGTGGGGGGCAAACCCTAAAAGTGTTTTTCTAAAGGAGCAAACGTGACAATTTATTTTGTAACAATTAAGGCTTTAATAAGCATTTCACCAAAGTATTTTGCCCATATTTCCAAACATCTTTCATGCTGATTTTTGGGCAGGGGCTGACAAATTTTTTTGCCTGTTTTTTCCAACTGTTATTTATTGCAGCTGAGATTTTTTAAATATTTCCAAAAATACCCGAAAGAAATGTTTCCCTCATGCAGGGCTTAATGATTGCATGGAGCAAAGTATATTTCCTGGCCAGATGCATCTACTTTCCCTGTTTGTGATGTGCCTTACAAGCAGAGAGGAAGTATATATTTGGTCGGGGTCTCGGTAGTACAAGGAGCAGTGGAAGTGAATGACTGATAGATATCTCTGAGCTCCCTTAAAATTTTTACAATCGAACCCTGTTTCCTTTCCTTGCTTTGAGGAAGCCGTAATAGATTTTTGCATTTTAAAAACCCGGGGTGTTGGGGTCCGGAAAAACAAATAAATTTTTCAGCTGTGTTTAATTTCCCCATTTCCCTTGGGGGGTGTGTGGGGGGGGGGGGGGGGGGGGCTCATTTCCTGTACCTCTGTTTTTGCAAGGAAAGTGGAATCCATATTCAAAGACACTAAAAAGACTTTACAAAAACATCCAACCACCCGGGAGGGAATAATTGTATGATTTATTACAGTGTGACATTTGTAAGCTTTCAAGTGAAACGCTGGAAAAATGAACAAACACACATAGACTAGTGTTACAAATGGAAAATGTACGTACCATGGAGGCAACTTATCCAGCTGTTATGGGGCCCCTAAAAAGGTAGGGCCCAGCCCAGGTTAGCCAGATCCTTTGTTTCATTTGTGGTGACCTCCAAAGAGCTAAGTACATTGGGAATTTAAGGGTTTTTAGGGGAATTTTCCCTTGGTTATGAAAAAAGGAAAGGGAATCAAATCCTACTCACACCCTCTTGATGTAAGGGTTTTTATTAAAGAATTTCCCAAAAATTCTTTCTTCTATTTTAATTCTGCATGTAGGAAAATTTTTACAAATTAAACTTTTAAATTTCAGATAAAATTTTAATTTTCCCTTGCCAGGCAAAAATTTTGGGGTTTACACGGTTACAAATAGCTTTGCATTTATTTGGATAATTTGTATATAGGATAAATTGTATAGATAATTTTTATGTTTATATTTCACACTGCTGTACAAAGATGGACACCATTCACATTGGGCCCGTCCCCCAATTTTTGGGGTAAAACCCAAATTCTAGATTTGTTTTCGGGAGGGTTTTTTGGGGGATAGGAAAAGATCTAGAGGGAAAAAACCCTGCAAACACAAGAAGAACATACAAACTTCTTAAAGATGTTTTCCTCCCCGTGGGATTTAAAACCTTGGGCCCCGTGCTTCGAGCAAAGTGTTAACCACTCAGCCCAATGTCAGGCCCCCTCAGCCCAAAGTCACGCAATGTTTAAACTAGATGCTTGGTGTGCCCGAAAGTAATTTCCTTACTTTCCCCTTCAGTTAAAAAAAAAAAATTTTTTGGGTTTTTACACCTTCACTTTATCCCCGGGGGAACCTTGAAATGCCCCAGAAGAAAGGGGGGCTTTTACTGTGAAAATTCCCTTTTCTACTTTGCCCTTTAAATGCTTACTATTTGGTATCATGTTTTTTTCTGTTATATATTTATATACTTTTTAACTAGTTAAAAATTTTTTATTTTTAAAATTTTTTTGGGTTTATGTTTCACTGTTTTTAAAGGTTTAAAACATAGCAAACCTTTAAATTTGATTTTGACTCTGAGGCTTTTTACCTTATGGGCTAGGTAGTTGTTAAAATTTTAAATTTGCTAGAAGATACCCAAATTGCGTTTGGAGGGGAAATTTAGGGCAATTTCCTTTTTCACTGGAAAAAATTCTGAAAACATTCCCATAGTAAAAGAATGGGGAAACTCTATACCAAAGTTTATGAGAGACTGAAAATTTTAAAAAATGTGTTTTTAAGGGTTGTATCTCCCTCCCCCCCCTCCCCTTTGGGTGCCCTTTTAAATGCAAAAACCAAATGGTTGGATTTTTTTTTACCCGGGATTTTGGGCTTTTTTTTCCCTTTCAGAGGGGTGGCTTTTTTCTCCCTCTTAGCCCCAAAATGTTCCGCCGAATACCGGGTGGAAAAAATTTAAACCCCTGTTTTAAAAAAAAAAAAAAAAAAAAAAAAAAAAATTTTTTTTTAAAAAAATTTTCTAGCAGAAAAAAGGGGACTGCTGCACGGTTTTCCATTGAAGTTTTTATGGGGGGGGCATTGCTTTGTCGGTTTTTAAAAAAGTTTTTAAAAACCGCAAACCATCTGAAAAACCGACAAATATCCTGTGTCATGGGGACAAACCCTTAGAAGAGTTTAGATAATCTACAAACTGCTTAAAAAGGCTAAGCCTCAGAACCCCTTTTGGTTTTCCCGATAGAGGCCCCTGGTTTAAAAGATTAGACTTGCCCGGGCGGGCCCGGGGTGACCAGAAAAAGGATTCTAAAGATACCAAGCCCCAGCCCCCGGGGCACCCGTGCTTTTTGCCAGCATACCAGCCCTTTTGAGAAAAAGAAGGTTAAACCCCGCCCTTTTCCCCGCACAGAGGGGCCCTTTTTCTAAACCCGGGAGGAGATGAAGAAGCCCCTCAGTGTTTGTCGGGATTGTGTTAAATTGAGTTCTCTAGTAAAAAAGTTTAATTGGGTTTTCTTTTTGTCCCTAAATTTTTGGGGTTATTACCCATGGGTGCACAAGCTTTAGCCCAAAACTTCCTGGGAGCAGTAAACCCTATGGTGACACCTCCCCGGGTCCAGGGGAAAAAAAGCGTAAATGTTTCTTTAAAAAACCCAAAAACCTGGGCACCGTACCATCCAGAAGTGCTAAAAAGGTTCATGCGATTTCTTTTCCCTTTTGTTCTAATTTCAGGGGTGTCAAATGCGCCCCCTCCCGCTGTTTGGGAAAAATTTCAACTCCCCTCATTTCCTACTGTTATTGATTTTTTTTAAATTTCATGATGGGGGGTTTTAGTTTTCCCAAAAGGGTGGGGGGCCGCGTTTTTACACCTGTGTTTTAAGAGTCAATTTTATCTGAAAAGCAAAGGGATATGTTTTTTATGCAGCCATGCCCAAACCCTTTTCTCTTTTAAAAATCTTTTCTTTGGGGTAGGGCCCCCTTATATGAAAAAATACTTTATGTAATGTATATTGGGTAGTTAACTATAAAAAATGTATTTTGCTTAGGAAAAAAAAATAATGATTTAAAAATTTTGGGAAGTATTTTTTTATTAAAAAAATTGAACAAATTTTAAAAATTTCAAGAGGGGAAATTTGTATAAAGTAATTTAACAAAAATTAGGGTTTAACATTTAAGGGGGCAGTTAAATAAAAACTTTTTTAAAAACATTGGTCATCAAACCCCGACAGGAAAACGTAAACTGAAAAGTGAAAAAGGGAAGGGGGGGATGTCATGCTACTAAAGGGGGGATTGATGCAAAATATAATTTCATGTTTAAAATTTTTCAAAAAATTACCATCACCCAAAAAAAATGTATGTGTTCTGTGAGTACTGAAAAGCATGGCTTTATCTGTAATCTTGTTTTGAGATAAAAAATCTTCCCCAGAGTAATGGTCACTTTAAATTTTAAAAATGCTAATCACTGATGTAGAACCCCCACAGTTGAGGAGACAGAGTGAGTGTTAAACTGCTAAAACTCAGTGAAACAGTGTGGTGAGAAAACCCCTTTAATGCAAATACACGATGCATGGAACAATTCAAGTACAATAAAATTAAGCTTCTGCACTTTATGATCCACACCTGGAACACATTTAAGGAGATTAACCACATCCTGAAATGCAATATGTGGGTCAACGTTCCTCCATCAGGCTGTGATTCAGACCACTTACTGCTTTTATTACCATTGCTACAGACATACGTTTTACGCCTGAACTTGGGGAGACATATGAAAGACTAACATGCTGCAGTTGAGGTTAATATATAAAGGAGGATGAGCACATGAGCTTGTGATATTGTTATTACGGTATTATACACCACTGAGAACCTGCATGGAAAAGACCATGTGCACCAACATTTGGGGCATGAAATCATTAATAACCAATACATTTTATTTTTTATGCTGCACTGGAAGAATGAAACATGCTGTGTCACAAAAGGCATATTCACATGAGATTTACTTGTGGTTTTGTAAGTAAGAAAATCCTGGCAAAAATGGCCTCATGAAAAAAACCTGTTTATGTTCGGCCATTTAGATACTTTACATATAAAAATTATATAATCCATAAGAATGAATAGGTTTTTATGTGAAATAATCTAAATGGGCAAGTGGAGAAGTATTCTACTTCACAGTCAGTTCTGCAAAGAGTTTGTACCTCATGTGCACGGTTATAAATGAACCTTATAGCATCAGAACTTCAGCCCACCAATGGTCCCCTGATGAGCTAGTCCAGCAACTGCTCACAAGACAAGCAATGGCAGCAGAATTGCAAATTAGCTTTTATTTCGCATGGAACAATACATTCCGTAACTCACCATTTTCTTATGTCAGACCCAAGTTGAGTCGTTATTAATCATGTGTTACTGATAAAACCATAGTTGATTTACATTATTATGAACACTTTCTATTATGGACATCAGCAGGTTGTAGCTCATGAAGAAAGACACATGTTGTGAGCTGGCTTGGTGGGTGTATGAATTGTGTGATAGGCTGTCTGCACACATATTCTTCGTTGCTGTCATGGGTAAAAAGGGTGACTTATCAGAGTTGCAAACAGGGATGATTATTGGCTTTCAGGCAAAGGGGTCCGTATTTCTGAAATTTTGCAGTTTGTGAACTGTTTGCATGCGGCTGTGAATTGTGGATTTAATTTCCATTGGGGGTGAGAGAGGGAATTTTTGGCTTTTTGGGAAAATGTTGAGGGTGAACCTATTCCACTAAAAAATTTACCACCAAAATTCCCAAAAAATGGAGCTTTTTTGATGTGAAAATAAAAAACAAAGTTTTACTGTTTTTGAGGCTTTTTAACCGAAAGCGATGTTTGGTCCCTTTGGACCCATGGCTAACAAAGTAGTTTCCCCCAAAAAGGCTTCAATTTTTCCCAGCAGCAAACAGAATTGGGGCCTTTTTCTGATTGGCAAAAGAAAGGTTTTCTTGGGTGAGGTACATTTTTGCCTCATCCCCCCAGACGGACAATTTGGGGGGCAGGCGAGACACTCCGAAATACAAACCCGCCAAACCATTGTGGAAAAACAAGTTGGGCCACTCATCCATTTTTGAAGGCAAATAAAATTTTTGGGAAGGAAAATTTCATCCTTAAGTCTTTTACTCCAAAAACAGGCCCGATTGTTTTCCTTGGGGGGTGAAGGGCTTTTTCCGCAATTTAATACGACATTTTACAACGGGGGTTGGAAAAATTTTCCATTTTATCCCCTTTCCCAAAATTGGTTTGTTTAAAAACATGACTAAGGGCTTCCGGGACTTTTCTTTGGGCACCTTTTTCCCAGACCCTGAAAAATAATTGGCATCTTGTGGGTCCCCCTTGATTTTTTGGTTTTTTGGGTTTTTATAAACTTCCCCCAATTTTACCCCCAAGCAGGGGCCCGGGATGGGAGTAGCATGGCTAAGATACCCTGTGACAACCCAAAAGGGGCCTTTTGAGTCATCCCAGCCAATCCAGCTGTTGGCCCCCTTTCTTTCCCAAAAATGGCGAAAATACTCTGGATATTAAATGCCAAAAAACTTTGGCTAGAGGCCCCCCTCCCAAAACCTTTTATAAAGTTGTTTTGCGGGTTTTAAAAGTTTTTTGGGGCAATTTTTATCAAATTAAGAAAGGGAACTTTTTTGCCTATACCCATTTTTCTATTTCCCAAAGATGCCCAAATGGGCTGTTTTTGTTTGGGGGGTTTTCATTTGACAAAATTTTCTAAAAAAAATATTTCGGGGTGTTCCCTTTTTTTGGGCCCCATGTGCCAGAAGAACCTCTAATAAAGATTATTTCTTTTTTTAAGATTCATCTTTAAATGTCATTTTTCATTTATTCAAAATTTTAAAATTGGCAGCATGAATTAAAGTTTTAAGGGAAATTATGTTTACACTTTTGTCTTTGCTTTTTAAAAAAAAGTCTGGAATTTTTACATGGGAAAAAAAAGCCAAACTCCCTTTTTCCGCTTTTAAAGAACCTTGTGTGGGTGATGTCTTGACAAACCAGAAGGAGGGTGAGTAATGAGAGCTGAAAATCCCACAGCTGGTAACTTAATAATGTTTGACCTTGTGAATTTAACCTTGTAACCAATACCTCCATTTGTTTCATTGGTGTAACCATATGTACTTCCTATATCAGAGTTTCCCATAATATTTCAATGCCTTTAAAATGCTTTATTTATGAGTTAAAACGTTGGGATTTTTTTAACAAAGGGGAACCAAAATTTCCCCAAAGTGTTATTACAAAACATCAGCTTACATTTTGTAATTTTTAGCATCACCAAAAAAAAAAATAAATCCAAAATTCATATAAATGTAATGAAATATTTGAAGTCAATATAATGTTTTCTTACCACTCTTAGGAAGCAAACACACCACGCCTCTATGTAGGGCAGTGGGCCCCCCGCCCTTTTTACAGGCCCCTTTCCCGGGAAAATTTACAAGGAAAATTTGGGATTTTGGCCCTTTGGGATGTTTGGGTTTCCAGTCACATATGGCCCAAAAAATTTTTTGTATTTTCACTTTTAAAGGTTTGTTTTTTAATATAGCCCTTTTAGCTTATGCATACAAAAGAGAGATTCGTATGTCACGGGAAAATGAGTACACCCCCTTTACAGTTTTTTTAAATATTGTATTTTATCTTTTCCCTGGGAAAAACACTGAAGATATGGCACTTTTAATACAAAGGGGGAAATTTGTCAATGTACCCGTTTTTGTATTAAAAGTGTAAATTTTGTGCCCCCCAAAATAACCCCAGCACCAGGGATCAATGTCCATGGGGAACAAAAGTGATTTCCAAACCTTTTAAAATTTAAAAAAGGACAAAATTTTGCCCAGTTTTCTTTTTTTCCCCCCCCAGTGTCATGGGGACTTATTTGTGTTACGGGTCTCAGGTGTAAATGGAAGTGGTTTTGTTAAAAATTTTTTTAAAAGCTATCATTTCTCTCTTTGCTTGTCACTGGAAGTTCAAAAAATGGCCCCCTCATGGCAAAAAAAATTTAAGGATCTGGAAAAAAAATTTTGTTGAAATGCATTAAAACCTCTTGGGCCAGGGGGTCCTAGGGGCTTCACTGGTTTTCGGGTTCTGGAATCCTCCTTTTTTTGACAACTCATGGGAGCTGGTTTGGGTGTAAAAAAACCCTTGGGGGCTCAAATCCACCTTCCTTTTTAGGATGCCCCCCAGAAACTCAATGGGTTTTGTTTGGGGGTTATGCTTGGCCGTTTTCCCCACCCCTTTTCCCCCATTTACTGCCTTTAACATGGGTTTGGTCGTCCCTTTGGGGGTGTGTTTGAGGTCGTTATTTATGTTGGAAATTTCTGCCTTGAGCCAGGAAGGAAATCCCTGCTCTGCTTCCCGTTTGTCACAGTTAGAGATGGGAGCGAAATTTTTAAAAATTTGGTTCAGTCACTTCGCCCAATTTTTCCGGGCAAAAATAAATTTTTGGGCCGAAAAATTTCTTTGGGAAAGAATGCGTTAAAAAACAGCTTTTTCCGACTGAACCCGGCCCCGCGGGTGGCTGGAAAGTTGTTTCCATTTTTAAAATATGCAGGGGGAGCTTGGGTTTTGGGTTCCCCTACAAAAGTTTTGGTTTTTTGTTAGGACACGCAAATTGGGCTGACTGGGTCTTTGAATCGCTTCATTATAAAATTCCCTCGGCACTTAAGAGAGCGAAAAAATTTACCAAAAAAATCACGTGGGAATTTTTGCCGATAAAAATAAAGCCAGCGAAAGCTGGAAAAAAAAAAAAACTGAGAGCTCAGGGTGGCAACATTTTGGCGAGGGTGTGAAGGTGACGGCCCGGCAGCCCATAGCAGGGATGAGGTCGGGCAGGGCCCCAAAAGGCATTTTGGAGGGTGGGGAAAAAAAAAAGGGAGTAGGGCCCGGGGTTTGGGCCTCAAAACACAGTTTTTGGAGGGCCCCATGGCAGCCCCACAGCAGCAGCATGAGGTCAGACAGTGGCACATTGACATTCTGGAGGTGGCAAAAAAAAAGTTTTTAGGCCCCCAGGGTGGACAATGACAAAAGTGTGGAGGTCACCCGGGGGAGCAGCAGCTTTAGGTAGGCAAATTGGGACCCCTTGGAAAAATTTGGAGGTGGCCCAAAAAAAGGAAATAGGCCACAGAAGTGGCCACAATGGGGCACAGTTTTGGAGGTCACGGGGAGCAGCAGATGAGGGCAGAGAGTGGAAAAATGGACACCCCCGGGGGGAGGGGCACCCCCGGCAAACAAGCAAAAATGAGGATCAGGGGGGCACCAAAGAAAATTTTTGGGGGGTGGCCAAAAACTTAAATAGTAGGCTTCCCGAGTGGACCCAATGGGCACAGTGTGGATGGGCCCCCGGGGGGCCCGCAGCTTTTTGGGCAGAAGTTGGGACCCAAAGAAACAGTGTGGAGGGGAAAGGCCGCCCGCCGGCATGAGGTCAGGCGTGGCCCCAATGACATTCCCGGAGGTGGAAAAAAGGGGGTTTGGCCAGGGGTGGCACAAAAGGGCGTTTTGGAGGTCAAGGCCCGCAGGCCCTGAGGTCAGACGTGGCAACCCAAAAACATTTGGAGATTTTGGGAAAACAGTAGTAGGCCCAAAAGGTGGGACAATGACACAGTGTGGAGGTCACGGGAAACCCGCCACAGCAGCGGGATTGGGGGTCAGACAGTGGGGGAAAATGTCATTTTGGAGGTGGCAAAAATGGAGTAGGCCACAGAGTGGGGGACAAAGACACAGTGTGGATGTCACGGGCACCAACAGCCCCGGGAGCAAATGGGTCATAGAGTGGGACAAACAAGTTGTGGGAGGGGGGTGGCAAAAAACCCCGTCCCCCGGGAAAGTTAGGGTTTGGGGGCAGATGGGAGGAAATTGTTAGCCCGGGTGTGTGGCATCAGGCGGGTTTTTTTTGGCCGGAAACAGAATAGTGGCTGAAAGCAAGTAGTTTTTAAACCCCCGACTCATTTATCCCCCAGTTTGGGGGGGTGAGGCGTCTTTGGTGATGTTGTTTGACGCCTAAGGCATTGGTTTTGTGGAAATTGGCCCATCCACGGCCCGATCAATCTTTACAAAGGGTCCCGAAATTTCCAAATATTTTCCCCTGGACCCAAACGGGTTCTCCTTTGGGGTTTTTGATGGCCCCCGCCGCCCTGAACACCCGCTTTGATTTCCAAAATTTCGGCCCAGGCCGGAAGCTTCCCCCACTGGGGAAAAAACGGCAAATTTTTCGGCCACCCCCAAACCCGGGTTTTGGTGCCCCCCTTTGTCCCAAACGGAAACTTCCCAAATGGGGTGGAGAGGGGTGTCCAAGTAGGCCACCAAACCCGTTTTGGGTTCAGGGTTGGGTCCAAAGGTTTCCCGTGTGCTGGCGACTGGGCCCCCCTCACTTGGCGGGTGAAGGAAAATGTTTATCAGTGAATCCCCCAACTTTGGTTGCTGCTGATGGGCTGGGACTGCTCCCCACCCCCCCCCCACCTTCCCCCGCAGCCCGGCAGAAGTTTTACCAATGTGAGTGCTGTAGAAACCCCCCCCCAGTCAGAACCCGTAAAAAGGAGGGACGATTGCCGCACCTAGGCAGCGGCCCCAAGACTTTGGAGGGGTTTCCCTATAGTATTTGAGTTTGATCTTTCCCCCTTTTTAGCAGTTTGGGGGAAAAAAAGGGTCCCATTTTGGACGGGTTTTTTGCCGGCCGGGTCCAATAGGGAAAAGGGAGCCAAGGGGTCATCCCCCTGACGGGTGCTGACTATTCGGCTGCCACCTAGCCAGGGGAATCAGCATGCTGGGGCCATTTGGGCCCCACAAATTTACTTGGGGGGCTCCATGCCCCCATCCTTCCAATTTTTACTGCCCCGGTGCTTGCGGGGTCATCTGCCTCGTCCCTTCCCCATCTCCAAAAATTTCCTTTCCCCCCAGGTGCTCCTGATACTCCCCTTGTTCCCCCTGGGTAGAAAAAACCCCCTCCCTTTTATCAGCCCTTTCTTCGGGTTTCCCCTTTTCCCCTCCCCCTCCTCCATTTCAGTCCCCACCCGGGCTCTTTGTGGGGCCCCGAGATGTAGTTTTGCCACGTCTCCGTCCCTTGCACCCGCAAAAATTTTCGAATTTTGTTCCGGACAAAGAAGCGTGGAAAGGGAAAAATTATTTATCCGTTTGTCCTGGGACTGACAAATAACGTCGGGGCCTCCCTCGAAATGGCCTCAAAAATTTGGAAGGGGTTTACGCCATTCGCGCTTTCCTGGTGACAAACAAATTTAAACAGGGGAGTACTCCTGTCCGGGCCCGGATCATCAAAAAAAAACGTTAATGGCCTTTCTTGTTCATTACAAATCAGTTTAAAAAAAAGCGCCCCCCGGCTGGAATTCCAAGGGTTTGGGAAAAATCGCATTTCAGAGTTTTATTGGGGGAGAACCCTTCTGCCGTGCAAAACGAGGAGGGTGTTCCTGGGGTTTTTTTGGAATGGTTTAAATGCATGACAGTTTCCATGGCCCTTTTCGAAACTTTTGAAGATCCCGGGGGAGGTTCAGGAACCCCTTTTTACAAACCAAAATTGAAAAACATGCGCTGGGGGCGCAAAGGACCTTTCCCCCCTCCGGTGACGGGGGAAAACCTTGGGGTTACTCCCCTTGTCCCCTTCCACCCTTGTTTCCGATTTGCAGTTGGGCCCGAGAAAACCCAACCTCGATTTCTTGCTGCCCTTGACGCGGAGCAAATTCCTCCCCTGTGTTAATTGGGTTTGAGGGCCCAAACCCAAAGGGTAGAAATGGTGACCCCCGCTTTTGCCCCCCACAAATGTGGTATGTTTGGGGCAGTTTCTTGTGGAGGCTGAGATGGTTTGGGGGTGGGTGGAGGAAAATTTGGGGCAGGGGAACAGGCCAGGAAACCCCTTTGTTTTTACAAAAGTGGGGGAGGAAAAAGGGTTTTCCCGTCCCCAAATTGTTGGTGTGCCCCGGGCAGGGAAGCAATTAACCCAGTGGTCCGGGAAAGGACATGTACTGGGCCCCGGCCCCCTTTGTTTCAGGTCCCAGATGCCCCGGGTGCCGTGGGACCCTTTGGAAAAAAACCGATAAGCTTTAAGGACTGACCCCCCTTTTTGTTCTACATATTTATGAAGTGCTTGGTATGCCCTTTTTTGGGAAAAGGGAAAATTTCGGGCTTGGAACTCTATCTCGGCTCGGGACAAGCAATTTGTTCTCGGAAAAGGGGGCAGAGTCCCCCATTTTGGATAAAGGGGGGGGATGGGGTACCAAAAAACTTTTGGCGGAGCCGGTCCCGCTTGGCTGCCACCTTTGGGGTGGGTTTTGGGCGCATTTTTTTTTGTTCTTTGCCAAAGCCCCTCCTAATGCCAACCCACTTTCTGGCGCCCATGAGTAGCGAGGGGCAGGAGCTTTGGACCGGGAGATGAATTTTTTTAAAGAAAAATCAGCTCCCCTTTTGCAGAAAGGTTTGGTTTCGAGCCTTGACTGGCTTTCTTGGCCCCCTGCGTTTTCCCAAATGGGCGCTGCGGGTGCTGTTGCTTCGGCGGCGGAAAGGACCATCCCATATGAGCACGTTTCCCCCTAGGGGCCAACCCCCGGGTGGTTTCCCCTGGGATGTGTTGACGCCCCAAGGGCGGTTGGGTTTCCCCAAAAAGTTAGCCCCCCTGGCCCCCGCTTAACTTTTTGCCTACAGAAATTTTAAAATTTTTCCCCCAAAATTCGGCTTCCCGGTGTCTTAGCAAAAAACTGCAACACCCCCGAGAGCTGATTTTTTTTGGGCCAAGCTCCCCCACTGAAATCACTTCTGCCGGCTGCCCCCGCCCGCGGGCCCCTGTGCCGCTAGTTTTTGGGGCCCCCCGAAAACCCGGGGTTTTTTTAACCCCCGTTTGGGCCCCTTTTGGCTCCCGGGCCCTACCCTGCCCTTTTACCTGCTGACTCACGGCCACAACCAAAACCCACTTGCTGGCTCCCCTGTGCCTTTACGCGGGAAGTGACGCCCCTTTTTCTTTTCCCGACGTTGATGAAGGCCCTTTTGGGTCCCCGGCTCCCATGTCCGGTTTGGGTACCCTATTTATCTATTTTGTTTTCTTTGGGCCCCCGCGGTCCTTTTTTCAAACCGGTTTTTGGTTTTCCCGGGGGCGGGCCCCTCCCCACAATGCCTTCCCTTTCCAATTTTTCCATCCCTTTTTTTGCCCCAATATGCAAGAAGCAGGGGGGTATTGGCCCCCTTTCTTCAAGGGCCTGTTGCTGTTTAAAAGCCCCTCCTTAAAATTTTTATCCCGTTTATAGTGGCGCTGAGCCCAAAATGGACCCTTTGTAGATCTTTTGGCTGGGGAACCCCGGGTGGGACAGAGGGGGGTTTTTAGGAAGGTTAGGGCCCCCCTGCCCGCTCCCGGGGCCATGGGAAACTAAGGGTTGTGTTTTGAAAGTTCCACGGACCTTCTCGGGCCAAAGGGGTTGGGAAAATGTCATCGGGGAGGGAAAGTAGGGTGACCTAAATAACCAATTTAAGAACCCTTGGGTTGCCCCCAAACCCAAAAAACAACCCGGCCCCCTAGATTTACGCTGGGATTCCAAATTTGGGGGCCCCTACCGGGGGACCCCCCGCCCGCGAGTCCCCTTGCGGTGTTTTCGAAATGGGGAAAGTTTTTTGGGGCCCCTGCCCCTCGCAAGGTGAAGACCCCCCGCCAACCCCCTCTGGGGCTGAACCAACTGTTTTTTTCTAAAATGTACCGCTCCCCGTTTGTGAAATTTTCCTTTTTAATAAATAACACCCTGTTTTTGAATCCAAATGAACACCCCGTAAAAAGCTTTTAGTTTTTCCCTTGGTTTTAAATTTTCGCTCCACAATGGCCAAGGAAAAATTTTTTTGTAAATGTGTCGGGTTTAAAAAAATTTTTGTATTTTATGAATGTTTAAAAGCACAAACAGGCTTTTAATTTAAACCCTTGGTTTTGAAAATTTTGCCTAAAAGGGAAAATTGCTTTTTTTGGCAGTGAAAAAAGAAAAGTTTCTTTTACTAAGTACAACTGCAGAAAAAAATTGTTAACCCTTTTTATGGGAAATTGCGCAAAAGAATTTTAAACAATTTCCCCCCAAAAAAATACCAGCTTTGTAGCGGGGCGGGTTAACAATGGGGAAAGTATTTTTCCCCTACACAAAACCCAAGAGAATAAACTTGTTTAATTAAAATTTTTGGGTTTGGGATTTGAACAGGGGCCCCAAAAAGTCCCTTTTTTGGCGGTGAAAAGGGTTTTTTTTAGGCACCTCAACCCGCCCGAACCCAAGGGTTAATTAAAAAACCCCCGGTTGTTTAAAATTTCGCCCCAAAAGATTTTGAGCAGCCCAAAAATTTCCGCTTTTTTTGCGTTTTTTTAAATTTTGCGTGGGATTTACGGTAACCAAAAAATTTAAAAACCCTTGAAAAATTGCCAATTTGCTTAGTGAAAATTTTGCTACAGGCAAAATGTCCTTTTTTTGGGGGTGAAAAAAGAAAGGGTTTTTTTTAGTCACCACTAAAAGCCGAACAACGCCCTTTAAATTTAACCCCTGGATGTAAATTGTGCAAAAGAATTGGGCTGCCAAAAAAAAAACCCCGCTTTTTTAGCGTTTTTTAAAAATGGCCCTTTTATTTTACGCTACACAACAAGAAAAAAACTAAAATTTTTAATTAAACCCTTCCCCTTTTTTGAAAATTTTTGTACAGGGAAAATGTTTTTTTGGCCCGGGGGAAAAAGACCCGGGTTTTTTTTAGTTTCCCCCAGAGCCGGGAAAAAACGCTTTTTTTTTAACCCCCCGGATGCATAATTTTTGGGAAATACCAAATTTAAAGCCCCAAAAAAATTTTAAGTGGTATTTTTTATTGTTAAAAACGCTGTTTTTTTAAATGAAATTCAACAGGAAATGGTTAGATACACATTGGATATTCAAGGGGCTGTGAGCGATAGCATTAAAAAAGTATATGCAGCTGCCCTGGGAACCCCTGGGTTCAGATCCAAAAATCCCCACCAAATCAGGGAAAAAGAAAAAGTTTAAAAGAAGCCGCTCTGAGGAAAACTGAGACCCCCCCCAAAAAAAAAGCCTTTTATAAAAAAAAGAGTTCTTTTTTTTTTTCAGCCCCATCCAAGCAGGCCCGGCGCCCTTCCCTCTCAGTACGTTGAGAGCGGTATGGCTCCAAGGGGTCGCAACCCGGGGCCTTTTTTTGTGCCGGGGGGCCCTTCAAAAAATTTCCCGGGGTTTGATTGGCCCTTTTAAACCCCCTGCACAAAGTCATGCAGGCTATGCCCTCCTTCCTCCCAGAGTTCTTTGCCCTTTTGTTAAAAAAACCCCCCTGTGTGCATGCTTTTTATCAATCAAAAACCCCAAATTCGTTCACACCCAATAGTACCCCAAAGTTCGCTTCGTTTTCCCCCAACCAAAAATTTTTTCCCGAAAAATTTTTTTAAAAAAAAAATTTCCCTTCGTTAGAATCAATTAGCCCCTTTTCTAGTTTTCCCAAATTTTCCCTTTTTGGGCAATCATGTTCCCTCAATGAAAAGTTGCTTTAAAGGGGCCCGCAGCAATTGCAGCCCAAAACCATGACACTCCTTCCCCCATGTTTGACTGTAGGCAAGCACCCTTGTCTTTGTAATCCTCCCCCTGGTTGGGCGCCAAACCAAAACTTTTCAACCCTGTGAAAAACCCAAAAAAGGGTTTTTTCCTTTTGGGGTTTTATTTTAGACCAAGGACATGGTTCCGGAAAAATTTATCAAAATTAATTTCTTTTTTTCCCGGACACTGTTTGCACGCTTTCTTGTGCTTTTCTTTTGAAGAGCCTTCCCCTTTTGGGACAACAGCCATGAAGAAACCCAAATTTTTGAAGTGTTCAGCGATGGTCTTTAGAAATGGGCAGGCTTTCCCTTCCCACCTTTTAACCTCTGCAAAACAAAGGCTGTCAGAACTCCCTAAAGTCTTTTTTGGAAAAAGAAAATTTCTGGGGTATTTAAATGAGCAATGTGCCCCCCCAAATTCTTTCCCGGTCGACAATGGGTTGGGGGCCTTTTTTTGGGGGGAATTTGTCTTTTTAAAACCCTGTATGGTTCCCTTTGGGCCAACCGTGCCTTTTTTGGGAGCTCTTTTCAGGGTTTTTGGGAATCATTTTTTATAGCCTGGGGCCTTCTTTTTTTGTTAGAGCAACAATTCTTTTTTTTTTAAAATCCTCAGACAGTTTCTTTGTCATGAGGTGCGAGGTTTTTAAATTCGTTAGTGACCGTTTTTAAAAAAGAAATTTAATATTGATTGTTTTGACTATTACTTTTTAGGGAATTGAAAAAGGGGGGGTGGCTTTTAAAATTTTGGTTAAGTGTAACCTTTCAGAAACCGTTTACAGAAAATTTCAGCCGGGGATGGTAATTTGGATGCAGAACAGGTAAGAAGGGGGGCCCCCAGCACTATAAAATGCAAAAAAGGGAGAAAATCAAACCCGGTTTTAGTAACTGTGAAAGGGTAGAGGCATCGGTATAGAGGTTGGACAGAAAGATGATTCCAGTTGCTGCATTTAAGATTGACTGTGGACAAGTGTGTATTAGAGCATCAAAAAGAGTTTTGGCTGTCTTCACAGTAAGAAAAGGACAGATTTTGGAGATGTTTTTGAGTGGCAGGTTGCATGAGTGAGTATAAAAAGTGAAGGAAATACATTAGGGGAACGTAACCCAGAGGCATGCTACCTAATGCTAGTATCACACACTTAAATTTCAGGTTTCCATAGGTTAGCAGATGGTGGAAACACAAGTAGTTACATTTTTAAAAGATGTAGTTTTAGATACAGAGGGGACAGGATGTTAAAGGCAGTAACAGACAATCACTGGCGTAGAGTAGTATGTCGCAGGAAGAGGTATATGTTTATTTTTATCATTGAAGAGATGGTTTTGAAAGCCAATTCTGTTGACAGTTGGTCTGATAGAGACTGTGTAGTGAGAGGTCCTATCCTGGATTCCTGAGGAACTCCAACAGCAAAGGAAAAAGGAGAGGAAGTAGTTGGCACTGAACCAGCAGTCTGAGAGGTAGGAGGAAAACCAAGTGAGAGCTACTGTATATGCTTAAGGCGGAAATTAAATTGTAAAATGTCAGGACGAGAGAGAGTAAAGAGGTGGCTGAATAGATGAGAGTAGACCAAGCATCTTAGGAACATGCAAATGCAGGAGCAATTAGAAGGATTGTAGGAGCATGTTTAAAAGTAAAGAGAAAGATACCAGAAGATACAGGGAGGTCAAATATTTTTGTCATATTGTAAGGCTTAAAGGGATATTTCAGGCAGAAACATTTATCAGCTATTCACTGGATAGTGGGGTCATAGACTTTGAATAGAGCATGGATGTTTAACTACTTCTCCATTCAAACTTCTCCTTGCCACAGTCATTCAGTTGAGGACACATGATATCAAAGTACCCTATAGTTATCAGTGACCGTCCCAACAGTTAAGCTTGATTTAACATTTATTACCTGTCCAGTGAATGGGTGATGAATGTTTTAGGCTGGCATACCACTTTAAGCATTTATTATATCTACATGATAGGTGAGGTGAGTCTTAAATAGTTTCCATCTGATGAGAATTCTTTGATACGGTTGATTTACTTACACAATTTGAGCAAAATGTGCTCTAAAAACTTCAGCTTTATACATATAATTAAGATAGCAGTAACACAACTTCATACATTCGATGTATGCATGTGTCTTGGTGCCTCGGGAGGGTTGCTGTGTCTTGTGTTTGCTTTTATAGCCTTTACAGTCTACAACACAGTATTGGTTTATTGATTATTTTATCTTTTTCTGCATTATGTGAATAAAGCCCGGGCATCTCTGTTGGCCCAGGTATCACCTACCACTTTATGATGGCCACAATACCTCTGCCATTCCTGTTCTTAGGCTCAGGTATGCATATAGAGTGGCAGATTTTCACTGGGCGTGTAGATGTCAGGCCTATCAGTGTTGGGAATACTGGGTGGTGTAGTGCACTGGTGCAGGAATCAACCAAAAAGACTTCAGAGAACTTGCAGGCTTTACTCATGGCTCAATACTTAAAGAATGTTACACTCTGTGACATCTTCACACTGGTACAGCACAGTTAAAGTATATCAAGCGACAGATCTCAATGTCGCTGTCCTCCACACCTCAGCTCTGGAACAATACGTTGCTTAACTCCCACGTAGTGGTCCTCTCTCTTCCGGGAGAAGGATTTTAACCAACTTCCTCCAGTGATTGGACCAACCTTCCAGCCACTGTGCAGCTTTACTGGGTGCTTAATGGGTTCCCCAGCTGTCATAGCTTGAGCCACCCTGTGGCCTAACCAGCTCCGGGTCACAGCATGTGTCACTATTTTATCTTATTCTTTTATTTTTCTCTCCCATACCCTACTTTACCTTCTGTGCTTCCTCTTTCTTTCTTAACAGCATACTTACCAACTCTCCCTGATCCTCAGGGAGACTCCCTGAAAAGGGGGAATCCCCCCGATCTCCCTGAAGAGTTGGTAAATCTCCTGCAATGGTAGGTTTGCCACCAATCTGGAAAACCACCGGCAGGGTCGGTTTTACTGCCAGGAGGCCAGTGCTGGTATTTTATTTGTACCAGCCATATCAAGTACTGGTAACTTTTAGAATACACTCTTGCGTATGTTCACACAGCTTATTTGGATGCTGTTTGGACACTGATTTTTCAGCGCCCAATATAACATCAAAACCTCGCCTGAAACACGCTTCTTCAGCAGAAGATTTTGATGAGGTTTTGGACGATTTTTTCACCCATAAAAATTAATAGCCAGGGCAAAAACCATGCCAAAAAACGCACTGCGCGCTATATACACTAGTGCAGCATATATGGCTGAAAACAGGCCAAACATAGCCACTATTTGACAATGTTTACTTGATTTTAATCTAAGGCTATATGGCAGCTATACCACTTTATACATCTGATAGCTTTTTTTACTTGCTATGTGTTTCTCTTTAAATAGTGGTGGTGCCAGGGTAAAGCATCATGAGAAGCTGCCCCGACATCACTTGGTGCATAGGGGCCACATTGTAGCTAAGCTCTGAAGGGAAACTGATTGATGTGGTGTTATACAGCATGGATGCTGGTTAGGAGATCCAACGTCCAGTAAGGCTGAAGGATACCACATCCGTTATCAGCTTTTCTCCAAAGCTGTTACACAGATGTGGAAAGGGGGTGTATTTTTGTGAAAAAGAGAGGTTTAATGCAAAACAGGGGGTGTAGCCCACTCAAACCATCAGGGCGGCAAGCTGCAATTAAAAATCTTCTTGAAGGCCACTTCCAAAAGTTGGCAAGTATGCTCTAGAGCAGGGGTCCCCAACCGCCGGTCCGCGGCGCCGGCTACAAATTGATGCGGGGGACTTTGCCTGGTTGCTTTAGGCGCTGTAATCCGGCCCCGCAAAAGATAGCAGCTGCACACAGTGTGCGGCTGCATCGTTATAGAGAAAGCAGGGGCAGTTCATTACCGTCCCTGCTTTCCCTATCACTGTAGATGCGGCGCTCAGTGAGTGCCGCATCTACAGATCAGCGGCGTAGGGGGTGGTGATGCAGAGGTGTCGTCAAGACCTCTGCGCCGCTCGGTATCACCGGATGCCAGCCGGGTCCCGGAGGGAGCAGCTCATCCTGGATCGGGAAAGGTAAGTTCCTGCTTTTTTTTTTTTTTCTTTTTCATAAGCTGGGCATTTCAGGGGGCATGTAACTATTTATTACTATGGAGGCATCTAACAATTTATTACTATGGGGGCATCTAACTATTTATTACTATGGGGGCATCTAACTATTTATTACTATGGGGGCATCTAACTATTTATTACTATGGAGGCATCTAACTATTACTATGGGGGCATGTAACTATTTATTACTATGGAGGCATCTAACAATTTATTACTATGGGGGCAATTAACTATTTATTACCATGGGGGCATCTAAATTTTTTACTATTGGGGCTTTAACTATTACCATGGGGGGATCTAACTATTTTTTACTATGGGGGCTTAAACTTTTTTTCTTTACTATGGGGGCATTAATATTTATTACTATGGGGGCTTATAACTATAAGTCGATGTTCCCACGTCTTAATTGCGGGGCATAATTACGGAGTGGGGGCGGGTGTGGGGGGCCGGCACCTCACCGGCCCATAGACTATCATTACTAGCGCTGCGTATATGCCGCTAGTAAATGACATGTCACTTCTCTCCCCGTCGGCGGATTCCGAGCAGGGGAGGAGACGTAATCCATAGTTCTCTATGAGAAACTGTGGGATTACCTAATGACTGGGCCGTATTTCAGCCCGTAATTCACGCAGTACGCAGCTGAAATACGTACCCAAATAAGCCGTGTGAACATGGCTTTACTATGGAGGCTTACAACTATTACTATGGGGGCTTATAACTTTTACTATGGGGGCATCTAACTATTTATTACTATTGAGGCATCTAACTATTTATTACTATGGGGGCATATAACTATTTATTACTACGTGGACATATAACTATTTATTACTACAGGGACATATATCTATTTATTACTACTACAGGGGCATCTATCTATTTATTATCACTACAGGGGGCCAATGTTTATCTATCATTACTACAGGGGGCATATATACCTATCTCTTATGACTACAGGGGGCATATATCTATCTCTTTTTACTACAGGGGGCAAATATCTCTATAATGACAGAGCTGATTACATATCTATATTATATACATGTATAATGCTGATAAATATTACTAAAGACTGACTGTCAGCTCTGTGGTTCAGAATTATTAATATAATACTGACCCACTGAGTTGACAGTCAATCTGCAGTTATAAAATACTGGTTAACTCCATACTATACCACTGACTGACACAGTATACACTTTATTGTGGTTTTCTTTTTTGTGTGTGTGTGTGTGAGATTCTAAACATCCAGCCCCCGATAACCCCACCCACAATAACCACGCCCCCACTGGGCCGTGGAAAAATTGTGGTGCATCAAACCGGTCCCTGGTGGAAAAAAGGTTGATGACCGCTGCTCTAGAGTGTCTCTAGGCTCGGTGAAAGGGGCAGCATGCCCTTGACCTACAGCCAGTTTGTTGCTTGGAATCTCTTCCACTGCAACAGACAACAAACTAATGTAATGGGAACAACTCTCACTTAGACTCTCCCTGGCAGCACATGGCAATCTTTCTTTTTAACTGTGTCCAGGGCCGTGACGATGGATAGGCAGAGGTGGGCGATTGCCTAGAACGCCACCTCTGCCCGTCACGTGGGGGGCGCTGCGCGCAAAAACATATTAGCGCCCCCTGATGTTCACGCCGGCCGCCCGGTGCCGTGGTCTTGGCCCCCTGAGCAACAACAACTGGAGACCAGCAGCACAGCGCTCAGTGTATGTCTGTGTCACAGTGTCTGTCAGCCTGCAGCGTTGCAATTCACGCCGGCCGGCCGGTGCCGCGGTCTGACAGACACTGTAACACTGACACACACTGAGCGCTGTGCTGCTGAGCTGCTGTCAATCACAGTGTGTGTTTCCGTCAGTCCGCGGGGCCGGGCGGCCGGCGTGAATAGTAGCGCTGTGGTCTGACAGACACAAACTGTGATTGACAGCAGCACAGCGCTCAGCAGCACAGCGCTCAGTCTTACTAGTGGCTGCTGCTGCTCAGCCGGCCCACCGCCCCTCCTTCCTCTGCTGCTCAGCCGGCCCACCGCCCCTCCTTCCTCTGCTGTTCAGCCGGCCCACCGCCCCTCCTTCCTCTGCTGCTCGGCCGGCCCACTGCCCCTCCTACCTCTGCTGCTCGGCCGGCCCACAGCCCCTCCTGCCTCTGCTGCTCGGCCGGCCCACGGCCCCTCCTACCTCTGCTGCTCGGCCGGTCCACCGACCCTCCTTCCTCTGCTGTGCGGCGCCGTCTTCTGCGGAGTACATGGCCACAGGCGCCGTGCAGCTGTATGCCTCACTGAGTCCTGCATGTTCACCTGTGCGGCAGCGGCGGACACGGAGGTCCGACTGACCGACTACCTGTAGATTTCAGTTTTGCTAGCTCCAGACTTCAGATTAATTGAAGGGGCAGTACAATGTGTGTAACTAAGCTACCTACACTTCCGTTTGCTTCACGTGCCGAGGGCACCAATTTGGCTTGTCCCGGCCCTGACTGTGTCTAATCTGCAGCCTCTCCCCTCCTCTCTCACAGATTGGATACAGGCCTATCCATGCTTTTTCCATCTGCCAGCCTTAAAGGGAATATGTCGCCATTTATTTATTTTTTTACTTATTAAATCAAGCCCCTGATCCATATGCTTTTCCTCGCAGTCGTTTTTATTTCCTGATTGTAGATTTCTCTATTCGGTCGTCTATATATGATTGTGGTGAAGACATTCTTGCTTGTACTGCTTTAACAGCAGTCAGAGAGATATTTTACAGCAGCTTCATGCACATAGGAGCCTTAAGACAGATTCTGTCCCATAGACTTGTATAGGAGAGTTTTCACTGAAGGGAGGGTTAAGTGATGTCATAGATAGGCCCCTATTCTTAATATTCATGGACTGTCTAATAACGGGGTATGTCCCAAAGGATTGGCGCATAGCAAATGTGGTGCCAATATTAAAAAAGGGGGCAAATAGGATCATGGGGTGCATTAAAAGGGGCATAGATGCACATGATGAGAACATTATTCTCCCATTATACAAGTCACTGGTCAGACCACACATGGAATATTGTGTACAGTTTTGGGCACCAGTGCACAGGAAAGACATTGTAGAGCTTGAACAGGTACAAAGGCAGGCAACAAAAATAATAAAAGGACTGGGTGGACTACAGTACCCAGAAAGATTAGCAAGATTAGGGTTATTTAGTTTAGAGAAAAGAAGGCTTTGGGGGGACATAATACATATGTTTAAATACATCAAAGGTCAATATAGAGATCTCCCCCAAGATTTATTTATACACAGGACTGTATCTAGAACAAGGGGCATCCTCTACGTCTTGAGGAACGAAAGTTTCTACATAAACATAGAAAGGGATTCTTTACTATAAGAGCAGTGAGACTATGGAATTCTCTGCCAGAGGGACTTGTCATGGTGAATTCAATAACCGAGTTCAAAAGGGGTTTGGATGCATTTCTGGAGCGTAATAATATAACAAGTTACAGTGACTAGGATTCAGGAGAGGGGTCATTGATCCAGGGATTTTTCTGATTGCCAGATTGGAGTCAGGAAGGAATTTTTCCCTAAAATGAGGACAATTGGCTTCTACCTCATTGGGGGTTTTTGCCTTCCTCTGGATAAACACCTTAGCACAACAGGCTGAACTAGATGGACGACTTGTCTTTTTTTAGCCTTACAAACTATGAAACTATGAAACTATGAGGGGAGAGGGGGAGCTCTGACATCTCCTCTTGTGACTGGTGGATTCTGTGTTATCTGTACACAATGGTGTCTCCTTTCAGTTTGACCCTCTTTGTGCTGATAATGAGCAGACACTGAAAATCTCCCTCTACAGAACAGGAAGTGTCAGACGATTATTAGGCCTAGTGGCCAAAGTGAAAACTGCAGGACTTAAGAATTACTAAAAAAAATATTGAAAGTGATATGGAAAATTAAAAAAAACATAACCAAAAATTCCTACAAAATGTGTTTAACCTAAAAATGTGAGTTAAACAATAAGTCATTTTTTGATGACACATTCCCTTTAAGGCAGCCTCGTCCCCCCTAAATAAGGTGCCTAGCCATATATCCTTTTCTACATCTACATACACACTATATACATCATATACCACTGTATACACACAAACAGAACCGCTACATGTATATGGCTCGGTTCACATTGCAAAATTTGATAAAATGCCACATATATTTTTTCTAACCAAGAAAAATAGGGGAGAAGTAGTAGAATTAAACACCCAAAGTAAAACATTGCAACTAAGTTGTGTGAGTCTGGCATACATGTAAGCCAGAGAAAAAATTAAAAAAATAGGCATTCTTTAGAGCATTTGCCACGTACTGGATTTTATAAATCATTTCTTAGAGCTATAATACAACAATTATAGCTAATTGTAATGCTTAGTACATTAAAAACCTCTAGTCATTTATGAAATTACAGGATGATACTTGAGATGCGAGACAACATCTCTCCGTCTTCTGATCATTCTGACTATGTCCAGGCTCCTCTTATTGGCAGAATATGATTACACCAAGGTTACTGCTCCCAGTGGGAAAATATTACTAAAGCAATCTGGGTCTTCTAAGGTGAGAGGCCTTGTAATAGTCATGCTATGAGTTCCAGCAGCAGCTATTACTCTTGAAGTTTAATTACAATTGCATCCAGGCCATGCACAATACTCTGTGTACAGATACTTATGTAATATCTGTCACTAAACAGGCGACGTCTGCTCAGATACATCTGACATTTTTTTCCTTTTAACTCCAGTAACATGCAGATCACAGACTATTTTTCATTCGGCAGCCATAGAAAAGGCTGCCTGTCAGACTAATAATGTAATTGCCTGTGAGGTGTGATTATATTTGACAGATCAAATACGCAAGTGCCAGATGATCCTTTCTATTACAGGCACTGACAGACAGATGAGAAGTGCCAAATGACAAGATGAAAGGACATTGAGGAAGGGAAAAGGAGAGGAAAGAAAGGGTGAAGGGTGAACACAGGGGAGATTACAAGGTTAAATTAAGAGGCAAAAGGGTTGAAATAAGCATGATAAAGAAAGTCGAGGCTATGTAGGACAATGGTAGACTAAAACAGGTGTTGTGCAAAGTCATCTCTGTAAGGGAGGGACAGCTCCTTGAAAACAGTTATATGATCCTATAACTGGATGATTTAAATTAATCTGCAAGCTTTCATATATAAATAAGTACTGTTTGTATCATGTCTTTCAGGAGTGTTTCTTTAAGGGCTCACATGGGGCTGCCAAAAGTAATTTCAGGGCCCCATACAGCCAAAGAATCAGAGCACCCCACCCATTACCAGTTCCTATCTTGCACCATATCAACACCCCCACTTTTTTATTTTGATTATTGTCCAATACAGCAGTTCTGCACTAATGATGCCCCTGGGCTCATGCACCCTTGCATACGACTTGAAGTGCCTCGTCAGATTCCATATGTACAAGATATTCTCTAGTAGCAATGCTTCCATACATACGGAATCTGGCATATACAAGGATTGGTTCTTGTCAGGTTTGTATGAAACACAACAAGATAAACAGAGATATAATAGAGTCCTCATGTACCTTAAATAAAGATCTATTACAGTGTGTGCCAGTTGTCATGCTCCCGTCCCGCCCCCGTACACATGGCATAATTGCTGGGCGAAATACGTCTGGCAATTAAGCCATGTGTATGAGTTCTAAGGCTAGGTTCACACGGCTTAATTGCGAGACGTATTTCGCCCCGCAATTATGCCATGTGTACAGGAGCGGGACGGGAGCGGGGCGGGGGGGCTGGCAGCCCGCCAGCCCAATACACAAGCATTATTCTCGGCGCGTATAAGCCGTGAATAAATTACATAATCCATAGTTCTCTACGAGAACTGTGGATTACTGTAATGACTGGGACGTATCTCAGCCCGTAATTCGCGCAAGATTTCACACGTGCGGCACCAATTCTCTGGAATATGCTACTGCGGGCGATCAGGCACATTCACAACCCTCACAGTTTTAAGAGGGCCCTGAAAATACATCTTCTCAATCTGGCCCACCAAGATCCCTAACTGCTATCACACACATCTGTCACTCCCTGCACTTGGGCACTCACAGGCACTTATCTGTTTATAGATGTCATCTGGGTGGCAGGTTCATCCATTTTTCATGTAAACCACCCCCTATTTATGAAACATGGCCGAACCATTTGTAAACTTGTGCACTTCTTACCGTATGTTTCACCCATACACCCTAATAGATGGTAAGCTCTCACGAGCAGGGCCTCACACCTTGTGTCTCATTGTAAGTACTTTTAATGTGTAATGACTGTATGTTTACCCTTGAATTTGTAAAGTGCTGCGGCATATGTTGGCGCTATATAAATAAAGATTATTATTAATTATTATTATTATTATTAAATACGTCCCAGAATAAGTCGTGTGAACATAGTCTTAGAGCAGTGTTTCTCAACTCCAGTCCTCAAGACCCACCAACAGGCCAAGTTTTCAGGATTTCTTCAGTATTGCACAGGTGATATAATTATTGTCAGTGCATTCTGTGGGAGATCCTGAAAACACGACCTGTTGGTGGGTCTTGAGGACTGGAGTTGAGAAACACTGCCTTAGAGTAACAACAGATGTAGACGCTTCTAACTGGATGTATTTGTTCACCTTGAATGGTCCAGAGCACTGCATTCACTCTCTAGATCCCTCTGAATGTAATACTTTGGTAATTGGTCTTACACATGATATTTGTTTTACCACTGATTTCAATCGGGCCATCAACAATCTCAGGTCTTTGGGAACAGCTTTTATCCCAGAGATCCAGAGCCAAACTTTGCTACAGTTCTATCTACTCCAGTAGTGTTCTAGAACCAAACTATCAAAGCCATGTTACGGGCCACAGGGCAATCAATTATCCCATATAAAGGAATCCCTTCCAGGACGAAGCTCAACTCAGCCCCTATCTGACCAAACTAAAGCCTTCCCCTAAGTTGAAGTATTTCGCAACCAATTTTTATTTGCCAGAGGACTGATGTCTCTCACAGCCCACAAAGACCTTCCAGAGCTCCCCACCTTCAAGGACTGTAGTTATTCTTAGCCCATGCCAGCTTAGCCCCTCTGTTCACTGGTGACAATGCTCCAGCCTTGCTTTGCAGCACAACACCACCTAGGGCTCCTTCAGAACCCTAAGGCCATGTTCACACAGCTTATTTGCGGGGCGTAATTACGCCCCGCAATTATGCTGTGTGGACGGGGGTGGGGGCCAGCCCCTCGCCGGCACATAGACTATCATTACTAGCGGCACGTATACGCCGCTAGTAAATGACCTGTCACTTATCTCCCCCCGTGGCGTTTTCGCCGAGCAGGGAGAGGAGACGTAATCCATAGTTCTCTATGAGAACTTTGGATTACCGTAATGACAAGGACGTATTCCAGCTGTAATTCGCGCACTACGGACTGAAATACGTCCCATTTTAAGCCGTGTGAACATAGCCTTAGAGTCTCTAAACAGCGTTTCATGAAGCCTCTCATCACCTTCTCCAACCTCTATTCCATCAACTATCTCTCAACAGCAGAAAATCAGCTCTGACCTTCATCCCAGCAACACTCTCTCCACAATGGAAAAACTACTGTGGCCTACAGCCCACCAATATTCTCACAATGGAGAAGCCCAACCCAGAAACCAGCACATCCATAGTAACCTGTCAACCAGTGTGACCACAGACCCCAAGGTGCACCAGCAGTAAAAGCACAACAGGTTTACATAGGCAACATACAATAGACATACTAGGCAACAATAAAAAAAATACAGTAAATCATTCTTCTTATATTGCTACAGATAGTACTTTATCCAAAGAGGGGGATTTAACATTAAGGGCCACATGTATGAAAACTGTTTAGGTCTAAAACTTACTTTTTTGCCCATAGTAATCTATGGGCAAAAAAGTGAGTTTTAGACCTAAACAGTTTTCATACATGTGGCCCTAAAACTTGTGATAGACCACGCCACTGGGGAAGTCAATATAGATATCTGGCATCTTTTTTCTAAATCAAGATTAAATTAGGTGCATAGTGGATAACTATGAAGACATTCGTGTATATCATTTAGTGAAAGGCCTGCCACATGCAGAAGGATATAAGTCGAAAGAAAATTGGCAGCAATATAAAAAAAATAATACATTAACATGAAACAAGTTTTCACCTCGACTTTGCTGCCAGACTTGTGCTAAATTCTAGACAAATTGCATTAAGTCCAAGAGATGTGAGCTGTCATTAGTCCTCTAGGTAGTAAATTGAACTGATGTCACCGCAGACATAGACACACAGGTTACTCTTTCTAATTTTACAGCCATTGCCGGCTCCACTTGTAACATTACAAGGCAAACACCAATTGTTCTATGTGAGAAGTAAAAAAGAAAAAAAAAAAAAAGGCTCTGTCTGCAACATGGCTGAGCACAGCGACCCCACTGAATGCAAGCTGACTATGACACTAAGAGGGCAGAGGTCATAAAAGGCCAGCAATGAAAGGACCATTGAGGACGACTGGAATGTCATTATCTTTCTTCACACACAAGATAAACCTCAGCATTTCAATAACAGTAGTTTTATATATCCAACAATAATAACATTACATATAATAAGATTTACATAAATGTTCTGCAATATGGTGGCAACATAGTATTGCCCTATACTGGAGACTTGGTATTGACTTGGTACCATCTATATGACATTTGTATATTTTATCATGTGTTCCTTTGGTGCTGTATTGTTGGGATGTTAACTGGTATAGACACAAAGCAGCTTTTGTGTCTTTGTGTGCACAGAAACCAATACAAGTATATAAATCTCTGTATTAGTGTGTTCACAGACAGCGTTTTTGGAAAAAGTTTTGATTTTTGTTTTGATCCCGTGTTTTTTGAGCATAAATATAAAGGAAACATAAATATAAAGGAAAAAATATACTTCTTACTTGATCGATTTCTGGCTGAAAAAAACTGCATCATAGACTGTCAGTTTTCCAAATAACAGTAAGTGAAACCAGCCGTCAGCTGTGCTCACACGGTGCTATTTTGAAGCCATTTTTTGTACGTTTTATTCAGCAGAAAACAATAAAACTACTTTGAGTCATTGCTTTACTTTTTATTTTCTCTTTAGGATCTAATTCAGACTTGCATTCTCTTACTGAAGATGCCGACAAAAAGAAATTGATTGTAAAAGGACCTATGCAGAAAATCCAATGAGCCACCTGCGCATTACATGGTCGCTTCAGCAACTGTCATTCTCAGCATTAACGTGCATTTTTGAACGCCTGACTTTAAGATCGGGTTGCAGGTTAACATTACAGGGACATTTTTAGAACCAGACAATTTATGGTCTTCAGGACCACACAAAATTTTGTAACTTTTTTTTTTATCTCCGTATTCAAGAACTAAAAACTTTTTTTTTTATTTTTCCGTCAGTGCAGCAACATGGAGTTTTGTTTTATGAAGGACATGTTGTTGTTACTGCATTTAAAATTTTGTAATTTCTTAGTACTTATTTTGTACTAATTTAATTTTGGTGTAAATGGGTGTACCTCACCCTCTGATCCAGAAAATTGATAAGTAGAATGTTTTACTGTGTGAAACTATTTTAATGCTTTGTTTAAAATGTTAATGTTTTAACTATATTTAAGGCTAGGCTTACATCTGCATTGTTAGTTCTGATTTTCTGTTCCGTTATAAGAACAGTTAACCAGAAATAATGGCATTGCCGGATGTCTTACATAATGGACCCCATTAACTACAATAGGGATTGCCAGATTACTGTCAGGGTGTTTGTCAAAAATATGCAATTTTTTTTTATTAAAATGACTGACTCCCCCACTAAGGCTATGTCTACACAGCAATGGATTTTGGTCAGTTTTTCAGTGGATTTAGCAGTTTGAAACCACCAAAAATGCGACCGCACCTATCGCTGTGTAGCCCTCAATGGAAAATCTGTGCTGTAGTCTACACAGCATGGATTTGTTACCGTCCGGCGGAATATATGACATGTTGCATATTCTGCCAGACTGCCGTCGGAATCATTTGCATCCCATGCCCTGGACCTCCAGGAATCGGAAATCTGAAAAAGGGCGGTGCGGCTCAGTCCAGCAATGTGAAAATGCCGACGGATTTAGGGCGGGATTTCAAATTGCTGTGTAGACCTAGCCAAAGACTCCTAATGGAATCGCTAACGCACATGTGAATTTATTTTCACTTGTGTAATTTGTGTTGTTTGTATGTCCTGTTTCGACTTGGAGCCTGTGACCGTAGGAGCCCAAGCCATCCACTTGGAGGTAATGCATTTCCCAGTCACCAATTTACATAAAAGGGGTTATCGCACTATAAAGATTAGCTTTCAGCATGTAGGGAATGGTAAATCAATACTTTTTCCAAATACATTCCTCTTTTAATATTACCTTGGTCAGGAGATAAGAGAGATTTTATCTGATCTGAGTGCACACAGGTTTGTCTGATTACTGAAACTATCCCCTTCTCCTCTCCCCTTCTAACATTATAACAACTCCAAACACACCTCCAAGACGACCACCTCCAAGAAAATGAGGGTAAATAAACCCTATTGAGCATCTGTGGGGCATCCTCAAACAGAAGGTGGAGGAGTGCAAGGTCTCTAACATCCACCAACTCCGTGATGTTGTCATGGAGGAGTGGAAGAGGATTCCAGTGGCTGCAACCTGTGAAGCTCTAGTGAACTCCATGTCCAAGAAAGTTAAGGTAGTTTGGAAAATCATAGTAGCCACACAAAATATTGGCACTTTGGACACAATGTATCCATTCTCACTTAGGGGTGTACTTACTTTTGTTGCCAGTGGTTTAGACATTGATGGGTGTGTGTTGAGTTATTTTGAGGGCACAACAAATTTACAGTTATACAAGCTGTACACTGATCACTTTACATTGTATCAAAGAGTCATATCTTCAGTGTTGTCCCATGAATAGATATTGTACAATATTTACAAAAATGTGAAGGGTGAGTTCATACTGTACATATACTGGTGACTATGGGGATACCAAATTTGTGGGGGTTATATAAGTGCATATGTGTTCTTTGATATAAAATGCACTGAATTGAAGAAAGTTTTTCTGCATAATTTTTCTTTTGTTTTACAACATTAAATTATATTATATTTTTTAATCTCATTGAGGGACTTTTCCATATGTAGAAATATGCACATGTTATGATACATCACCAGCATGGCTAACAGGATTTCAGATCTATAGCGATGCCAGCTGTAGTATGGGCCCCAAGAATCAACTCCCCAGTCCAACACTGTCGGCCATCTTTCTGCTCTAGATCTTGTGAGCTCTGCAGCAAAGTCCACATGATCACCTTGGCATTATAGTATGTGCCTTAAAGGCCTTCATGTATTCTTACATCATGTGCATGGAGGGTTAAGGTGTGACTAGGAATAGAAGACTATATGTATTTTTAAAAGAGAATTCCACTCGGACATGTCAGCATGCAATATTAGGTCCCAGAATAAAGGCGTGCCCATACTATGAAAGTGATGGGACCAGTTCGGTACGTCTCAGGTCTGTGACTTGAGGTACCCATACACATTAGATGAAAGGTTTTGGTAGGAAAGGGAATCTTCCAACTCTTCTATGGTAGATGTTGGTGAAGAACCGGGCATGCTGGATTTCAACATGCCTTATCCTTTGTTCTAACCCCTTCACTAAAAAAAGCCCACTTTGGACCTGTCATGTGCTGCTAATTACCGACCAGTATCTAACCTTCCCTTTATTTCTAAACCCCTGGAATACTTGGTCTACTCTCACCTAATTCGCCATCGTTTTACTCTGTTCTCAATCCTCTACAATCAGGTTTCTGCACCTTACACTCCACAGAAACTGCTCTAGCTAAAGTCTCTAATGACCTCTTCACAGCAAAATCACAGGGCAACTACTCGTTGTTACTTCTACTGGATCTCTCTGCAGCGTTTGACACCGTGGATCATTATCTTCTCCTACACATGCTCAGCGCCATTGGCATCCAGTACACTGCTCTCTCTTAGTTCTCATCCTACCTCTCCAACCGCCCCTTCAGTGTCTCATTTTCTGGATCTACCTCCTCTCCTATTCCTCTTGCTGTTGGGGTTCCTCAGGGATCAGTTCTAGGTCCTCTCCTCTTTTCTCTGTACACAGGCCTCATTGGACAAACCATCAGCAGATTTGGCTTCCAGTACCATCTCTATGTGGATGACACCCAATTATACACCTCCTCCCGTGACATTACTCCTGCCCTGCTAAAAAAACACCAGTGACTGTCTGTCTGCTGTCTCTGACATCATGTCTTCCCTCTATCTTAAACTAAACCTCACTAAAGTTGAACTTCTTTCCGCCATCTACTAACCAACCTCCCCCTCCTTCCAACCCCGCTATTTCTGTCTCAGTGTGTGGCACCACCATAACTCCTAGGCAACAGGCCCGCAGTCTTGGGGTTATACTAGATTCTGATCTGTCCTTCACCCCCTATATTCAATCCCTTACCCGCTCCTGTCACCTGCACCTCAAGAATATCTCCAGAATCCGACCTTTTCTCACTGTGAAAACAACTCAAACCCTCATTGTTGCTCTTATTCTTTCTCGTCTTGATTACTGCAACTCCCTGCTTATCGGTCTCCCTCTCTGTAAACTCTCCCCTCTCCAATCTGTCCTGAATGCAGCAGCCAGGCTTGTCTTTCTTTCCAGCCGCTATACTGATGCCTCTACCCTGTGTCAGTCACTGCACTGGTTGCCCATCCAGTACAGAATACAGCATACACTAATCACTCTCACCCATAAAGCTCTTCCCAGTGCTGCACCCCTCTGCATCTCCTCCCTCATCTCTGTCTACCACCCTACCCGCTCTCTCCGCTCTGCTGATGATCTTAGACTACATGCCTCAGTCATCTGAACCTCCCATGCCCGTCTCCAAGATTTTTCATGTGTGGCACCAGTTCTCTGGAACATGCTACCGCGGGCGATCAGGCAAACTCATAGCCCTCATAGTTTTAAGAGGGCCCTAAGACCACATTTTTCAGTCTGGCCTACCAAGATCCCTAATTGCTATCACACACATCTGTCACTCCCTACACTTGGGCACTCACAGGCACTTATCTGTATATAGATGTACTGTCTGGGTGGCAGGTTCACCCAAGTTTTGTGTAAACCACTGCATATTCATGAAACCTGGCTGGACCATTGTAAACCTAGCACTTCTTACCCTTCCCTTTGTCTCACCCATACACCCTAATAGATTGTAAGCTCCTGCGAGCAGGGCCCTCACACCATATGTCTTATCTGTAAGTAGCTTTTATTGTATAATGTCTGTCTTTTTGTCTGTCCCCTCTAAATTTATAAAGTGCTGCGGAATATGTTAGCGCTATATATCACGTACACACTCACCAGCACGTGACTGAGGGTAATAAAGATTATTTTTTTTATTAAGGCTATGTCTCCACTGCAATAAAAAACTATCGCATTTTCGGCGGTTTTAGGATTCTAAAACCACCAAAAATATGATCGTTCAGGCAGCCCATAGACTTTAATAGAAAGAAACTACCTGAAGTCTACACAGATCATTTTTTCTCTGCTCGTCTTCTGCCTCTGGCGTATTATACAACATGTTGTATAATACGCCGGCGCTTTGAGGGTTTTTCGTCGTCTTCCCATACAATTGATTGTATGGGCCAACTGCAAAAAAAACGAGAACCGACTGCATTTTTGTGCAAAACATGACAAAAACCGCGGTTGTGCATTGGAAAAAAAACAGTCGACTTTCAGTCATTGTCCTATGCAGTATAGACTTAACCTAACAAGTGATAAGTTGCTGCCAGGGGCATTGCTAGGGTCTTAGTAGATCAGGGCACAAGCACCAAGGCACATGTAAAGAATTCCTCATATCCAGCTCAATCTGGATACTACTGCACAAAATACAGGAGAATTTATCACTGATCAAACAGTCACAGTCAGAATAGACAGATTCCATCCAGTGACTCCCAGCTGACATCTTCTCTGACTGTCAATGTTCTCTTTCCTCATATTCTCCACCCGGCACACGCTGCCATGATGCTCCTTTTAGCCATGACTTGTATCTGCAGAGTTTCCAGTCCAGAACTAATATGGGGCAACTCTCACATGGTAAGAGTTATGTGAAGGGCACAGGTTTTGGTCTATATTTCACATGGTACCAGTTCTCGGATGTGATCCATGCACAATAGAAGATAGTTTCTGACGTCCACATATTACATTGGACCAACCCCAGGATAATGAAGGTGCATGTGATATGTAGTGTGCACAGATACCACACATATAGGGCGACATGTATGAAGATCGGCCCGTCGGAGCACCCGTTTTCATCCGATCTAAAGTGAAAGCTGCGCCTCATTTATGTCTGCACCCGAAGTGCGCTCATACATGCGGTGAAAAGTTCCCTGCGCCTCGCCAGTGTGTGAGGCGCAGTGCGGGACTTAGGCGCAGAAGGACTGCGCCTAGCATGTATTACGATTCGAGACAGGCTGGAAAGCAGCGAAAAATCATTAAACATGTTAGTAAATAGCAAAAATAGGTGTCTTTCAAATGAATCAATGAATAAAGTTCATATATATACTATTGCCACGATACTATAAACTTTTTCTTTCTTTTTAATCGATACAAAAAATATGCATATGTAGCACAATAGAAACTTTTTAAAAAGTATATAGATAGGTAACCGTTACAGGGTAAGATTCAAAGTCCAACCTTTCAGTCCATGCAGACTTATTCACAAGCTGAGACCTGTTGTTCCTCTAAGCGTGTAGCCTCCATCACCTCCGTGCTGAAAGGTTGGACTTTGAATCTTACCCTGTAACGGTTACCTATTCATATACTTTTTAAAAAGTTTCTATTGTGCTACATATGCATATTTTTGGTATTGATTTAGAAGAAAGACATAGTTTACAGTATCGTGGCAATAGTATATATATGAAGTTTGCACATATTGGGATTGGGGAATCCTACAACTGAGCCACTATATGGTAACTGGGGATGCACCACTAACTGAGTGAGACCACGGTTATCAATGAATAAAGTGAAAAATCAAAGTTGTCTAAAAACGAATAAATGTATTGAAAAAGTTGATCATTTAAAATGAAAGGAAAAATATATAAGATCGTAAAAGAAATCAATCTCAGCTCCGTGAGGCATGGAATATGAATCAAAAAATTGTTTTTATTAAGTGTAAAACATTCTCTTTAAAAGCGCTGAAACCTTCTAAAAACATACATCAATAAAATCACTAACAACGCATTTGTCGCCGTCACCGGCGCAACATCAGGTATTGGGATATAGAAAATTGCCAGGAAATACAGTAATTCAAATTCTGTAATCGCTTCTCATTGGTCGGCAGAAACCAACCAATCAGAATAGGAGCGACAGTGAACCATTATAACCTATGGAGTAGTATTGCCCAATCAAATGAAAAGGCAGGACAGTTCAAAATACAGTAAAAAATGCAGAAAAGAGCTGATTGGTTGAACTAGCGGGGGCTTGGCTATCCCGGCCAATCAGAGCACGAGCTACTTTGTCCCATTGTACTCTAAGGAGAGATGGGGGCACTGAAATCTCAGCTCCGTGAGACATGGAGTATTAGTAAATAAATCGTTTTTATTAAGTGTAAAACATTCTCTGGAAAAGAGCTGAAACCTTCTAAAAACAGACATAAATAAAATCACTAACAACGCGTTTGTCGCCGTCACCGGCGCAACATCAGGAATTAGGATATTCGAAATTGCCGGGAAATAAAGTAATTCAAATTCTGTAAGCACTTCTCATTGGTCGGCAGAAACCAACCAATCAGAATAGGAGCGACAGTGAACCATTATAACCTATGGAGTAGTATTGACCAATCAAATGAGAAGGTGGGACAGTTCAAAATACAGTAAAAAAGGCAGAAAAGAGCTGATTGGTTGAGCCCAGGTGGCAGATATGAATCCACCAATCATATGTAGTGCGTCTATTTTGAATGGAGAAAGAAGGGCGCGATAAAAGGACGCCCTAAAAGTTATTACTGTCTATGGGAAATATTCTAGTACTGTGATTGGTTGAGGGGAAGAGGGGCTCGTCCTGCTTAGCCAATCAGCGGGTTGTTAGTGAGTTGATTGAAGTATGTTTTTAGAAGGTTTGAGCTCTTTTTCAGATAATGTTTTACACCTAATAAAAACGATTTTTGATATCCTACTCCATGTCTCACGGAGCTGCGATTTATTTCTTTTGCGATCTTGTATATTTTTCCTCTAATTTTAAATGATCGACTTTTTCAATACATTTAATTGCTTTTAGACAACTTTGATATTTATCTTTATTAATGAAATAATTTTATAGACAACTCTTTTTTATTAGTGTACTGTTGTAACAGTCGACCTAGAGCACATTTTGCCCCATTCCATTACGTTCTCGCTTCACTTAGCCTCCTCCGGCTCAGGTAGACCACATTCAACGAGGTCTGCCTGTAGGAGCTGCAATGCGCCGTCCCGCCCCGGAACGCCCACACCGCGCCCATTGCTCGCCCCTTCATGTTAGGCGCATCCGAAAGTGGCGAAGGTTGCGCCTAACATCGCATCCCTGCGTCCGACAGGGGATTCGGATCGGTGAGCCGCAGTTTTCGTCAGAAAACAGGCGCAACTCCCGATCATACGTATCGCCCATAATGTCACAGCATTTATTATAACATAGGACAATGTTTGCTTGCAGTGACTTATAGGCAATTATATAAAAGCGACTGTCTTCGATGCAGTCTAATCCTTATTATTACATTATGGTTTATATAATATGTAATGTCTAAAAATAACTTTTTTCCTTTAAAGTCCTAATGAATCATATATAAATGTTTATGGCACACTACAAATGAGAAGGGAACTTATCATCAAGCTGAGGTTGCACGCAGCAGCATGGTCGGTCACTGCCCTGGGTGGAGTTCATTGTAACCACTGGCTGCTATAAATATAATTGGCTATATATAATTAACCACTTAGTGTACTGTACAGACAGGTTAGGTCCTTAGAAGAAAGGATCGAGACCTTCTATAGTGATTGTCCAGGATGAGAGAAACATGGCTGCTTCTTTCAGAGACGACGCAAATGTCCATGGGTCGTGTGTGGTATTCTAGCTCAAATGAAATGAATAGAGCAGAGCTGCATTACTACACACAACCTGTGGCCAGGTGTGGAGCTGTTTCTAGAAGGAAGCAGCCATGTTTTTTGTCAATTGTCATTAAAATAGCAAACTTTTCCATAGCATCTAAACACATTACTTGCCAAAATGTATCCTAAGAACAAAAAAAGAGTAAAATACAAATTTTTACTTTGACCTAGATACAAGCAAATACGGAGGAAGTTGAAATACTGGTGCTTAGAGTGCTGTAGGCAGTGTCATAGCCATGTCTTATGTAAAGGCAACATCTTCTGTTCTCTCCTCATATGACACAATCCTCTGGCTGATTAACAGAAGCTGAATATTTAAAGGTTGTCCCTAGAGAGGTGTGATGTAACCACACATTACATACACTTCAGGCTTAGCAGTCTACCAGGACAATGAAATCACAAATATACTTTACATTCTTGGTCCCAGGAGCTCGGATGAGGTCATCACTCAGAAATAGGAAAGCAAAGTAATGAACCAAATCCCCTGTCTACATGTCATCTCATGCAAATAAGCTAGAGAAGAGCCAGATGGGCCTAAAATGCTGTCTTGTTATACAATGCTCAGTGGTCATAGGTTTTCTCCTGGGTAATAGTCAGCAAAGGGGGATAATAGAGAAAATTGAATCACTGGGTCTTTTAAGGCAAAACAATATTAGACATGGCCATCGGCTGTAAGGCTACGTTCATGGATCACTCTCAAATCTGACATGTCTTTCAATGGATGTCCTGCTGCTCTGTGACTCTCATTCAGTAGAAAAAACAGAAACACGGCCATACTCACAGCTAGGAAGCTGAAATGAGACTGAAGGGGCTTGCAGGCTTACAATATAGTGGCCACTGTATCAACCAATACCTCATATTTTATGTTTTTCCAGTATGAGAAAAAAGTTTTTTATGCCCAACAGTACTGGGGACTTAATGCAAGTAGAATACCAGCAGCCGCCCCCCTCATGCATGGAAGGTGTGCGAGCGGCTATCTTACGGGTATTTTTGCATCTGTATAGTCTCCCAATCTATGGTACTGTGGCTTTTTTGCTTTTTTGCATGCTGTGTGAATAGATGTCAATTTAAGGTGCAGTTTTCTGTCCATCTAGTGGAGAGATGTACGGGCTACCACCAATTACCTGCACCTGGGTATTTTTCTTAAATAGCATGGGGGTTTGTGCTGCCTCTGTGCTGTGTTCAGTATCATTTCAGCTTCCTAGCTGTAAGTATGGCCGTGTTTCTGGTTTTTCTTTGAGTAATTAATTCCCCTTTTTCCTGTATATTTTGAGTTTAAGTGAGTGTAGGGACCTGCAATAGATGAGGAGCCGTGAAGGGGCTTGCAGGCTTACAATATAGTGACAACTGTATCAACTAATACCTCATATTTGATGTTTTTCCAGAATGTGAAAAAAGTTTTTTTTGCCCAACAATACTCGGGACTAAATTAAAGTATAATACCAGCAGCCGCCCTCCTCAAGAAAGGAGGGTGTGCGAGCGGCTGTCTTACGGGTATTTTTGCATCTGTAGAGTCTCCCAATCTATGGTACTGTGGCTTTTTTTCTTTTTTGCATGCTGTGTGAATAGATGTCAATTTAAGGTGCAGTTTTCTGTCCACCTAGTGGAGAGTTGTATGGGCTACCACCTATTAACTGCACCTGGGTATTTTTCTTCAATCGCATTGGGGTTTGTTCTACCTCTGTGCTATGTTCAGTCTCATTTCAGCTTCCTATCTGTGATTATGGCCATGTTTCTGTTTTTCTTGGTGTAATTAATTCCCTTTTTTCCTGTATATATATCTCATTCAGTAGAACCAAACCTTTCTTTGCAGAATTTATAAGAAATAAGTAACGTGCTTACTAACATGCAGCAGTCCATAGTAGCACCAAAAATCAGCGTGGAAGCTTGCAAATGAACAGGCACCCCACTGACATGCATGGGGTATAAATTGTCATTGGATTTGATGTGGATTTCATCACGGAATCCACACCAAAATTTATGTCAAATGTGAATGGGGGTGTAAGAGTGTTGAAGTCTTGACAGTAAAAATGTTACACTTAATATAGTAACTAATTTAAGTGATGATGACTTCACACACAGCTCACAAAACTTAATATCTGATAACTGCTGCCTACTCAGAAAGAGGTGGAGATTGGTCACACATGAAAGTGTTTACTGTGAGTCACAAGGAGTCACAAGGGATTTTGGTAGCGGAAGGACACAATGTAGATGGCTGATTCAAAATTAGAAATGTATAAATGTAAGCCCGAAATGATCAGAATAATAAGAACACTTTGATGTATGTGTGATTGCTACTGGTTAAAGTAATAGGTTTTCCTTCTGTTATCGAGTAGGTCATTTCTTTTAATCCTGTTATTATTTACAGTTACTATGGTCTCACTATCGTTTCAATAGACCTTTTTGTACAAGATTATACAAACCTCAATAAAAATATAGAAAATTTTGAATAATGAGAATAGTATCTATATAACTATACTGCTTGGCTGGTAGGTCATACTTTAATGAACACTAAGGCTGTGTTCAAATATTCAGATTTTTAGAGTTCTTGAAGCCAAAAATAGGAATGGATCATAACTTGAAGACGCGTATCAAAGGGGTTTTGACACAAAGCAAAATCCACTTTGAAAGCCTCCTCAATAAATGGGGAAAGGGTCACGCTTGTGCAGCTCTTCCCCATTCATGTCTATGGTAGTTCCAAATGTACCGAACACACTTGCTCGGCTATGTTCAGAAATGCCATAAAAAAGTCTGGGGAGAACGTTCTCTGAGTCTAGCTTCTAGCTCACTATGAGGTGTACTCCAAAGGAGACTTTGCTTCATGGCAAAATCCATTCTACTTGTTTTAAATCCATTCTTGGTTTAGGCATTAACTCATTAACAACTGCCCACTGTCTTTTGAAGTTGAGCATTTCAGGTCGTTCGTCTGCAGCGACGTCTTTTGGCGTCGCTACACACATCGGAGTTTGCGGAGCCCGGCGCCGCAGCAGTGCTGAGAATGGTTCTGTACTACACAGCCCTTATCCCATCACAGGTCCTGCAAGTGCCGGGGAGTGGGGAAACCTCCGCTCCCCGATGCTTAACCCTTTGATTGACGCAGTGTGTCACCGCAGCGCAATCAAAGGGTTTCCCTGCTCTGTTGGGTGATCGGGACACCCAGGGACCCGACAGAGCCCGGGGAATGGCTGCATAGTCAGCCCTGGGGACCTACAGTAGCCCCAAGACTGTCTGTGTAACAAGACAGCGATCAGGGCAGTCTGTGTGCTGCCCTGATCACTGCCTGTGTCAAACTGACACAGATTATAATGTATTAGCATACATAAATATGCTAATACATTAATAAGTGTAAAAAAAAGTAATATAGTTATCCCTTCATGGATTTGAAAAAAAGTAAAAAACATAAAAAAAGAAATAAATAATAAAAATAAATATTTAATAAAAAATAATTGTGCATACATTACACGCACAAAAAAACTCCTACACATATTAAGTATCCACACGACCATAATAACTTGTAGAATTAAACTAACACGTTATTAATTGTAAAATGTGAATGGTGTAAAAAAAAATTGGAAAAAAATTGAAAAAAAATTCTGCAATTATTTATAAGTGAACTTAAACTATTCCACCATAAAGTACAACTCGTCTCAAATAAAACAACTACATCATTGAAAAAAATAAAAAGGTTAAAACTGTTGAAACGCAAGGAGGCAAAAACTAAAAAAAATGTTCTGGTCATTAACTATTCAGGCGTTCGGCTTAAAGGGGTTTTGCCACGAAGTAAAATTGATGTGGGAAGTTTGTAAATTAAATAATAAACATTTTCACCATTCATCATTATTAAAAATTCTCTACCATTTTTCTTTTAGCTGCTCCTTTAGTGATCCATTGTTTACAGCTTGTCTCCAGGGGATACGACCAGGGCTGAGAGCTTCTCAGTCCTGGTCGCACATGCTCAGACAACACCTCTCCTCTCAGGCAGCTACTGAGTGTTCAAATCCCAGGTGCTGTCATTCTACTCCCGTCTTCTGTCCTCCTTAGTAATTAGTCAAACAGTGCAAATAAATAAAAAAGAAACCTCAATCAGGTCTGTGCATTGATAAAGAGATATAAAATCCACAGGTTTGGTTCCTGCAGGGATTTGAACCGAGGACCCTTGTGCCTGGAGGCAAACGTTTTACGTCTGAGCTACAATGTAGCTACTTACAGTTCTACACATAAACAGACCTTACTTTGACTTAAGAGATGATAGGCATGGTGATGTCATCCTGCAGGGTCACATGATCTGCAATTCAAACAAATCACACACGCCCCCTTCTGAGCACACAGAGCTGAAGAGCTGAATGCAGGAGGTATGAAATAAGATTGTGGCAAAACCCCTTTAAGGGGTTAAAAGCTGCATCTAAAAAGCTGAACATATGAACGCAGCTTTTACCTAGAGAATGAATATAAAAAATGGAAGAGCTGAACTTACAACAAAAGGAATTGTCAATTAACAAGACTTGCAAATTCCTGACACAATCAGGTGAATCATAGACTGACTCAGGTAACACAGCTTAGCTTGCATTATTACTTCTGTTGTAGTTTGTATAGAGAGGAAAGTCTCTGCTACAGAAACTTACCTCCTAGGCCATGACTAAGCTGTGTGACTAGCTCCACCATCTTTCATAAACTTATTGGGGCAGATTTACCTAAATTATCCAATACTTAATGTAAACTTAGACTAGGCAATGTAAGGAGGCACCAATTTTATCACAGTGGCTCATGCTGTATGATAAATTCGGTGCATCTTTAGAAATTGTGGCACATTTATCAAGGCAGTTGTGCCAATAATCTAGTGAACGTTGGACCAAAAATAATGGCGTACATTCTTCATATCACATTTGTTACGTATTTTAGACAGTTTCTAGACACTTCAGCCCTTGTCCGTCAAAAGGAGCGCGTCCTTGGTAAAAGGGACATGTCTTCATGAAAAGGAGGCATAGCTTAATGCCTGACGAAATGTGCCAAAATGTTAGTGCAGTTAGTGGCAGGAAGAAAGCCAACTTAAAAATTATGTTAGACATTAGTTAGGCACGTTAGACAAGACAGTTATAACATGGGCCAGATTTATCACTATGATAAATGTGGCTCCTTGTAAGACTGTCTAGTCTAAGTTTACAATGCCTAAGAGTTAGACAGTAGTGATCAATCTGCCCCAATGTGTCTAAATTTAAACAACCCATTGGTTGACTTAATTTTCATCATATTTTCATGTCCTTCTAACTATTTAGCTATGCTCTGTTATTGGGGGAGGGACAAGAAAGAAGTGTCTAAAAATGTAAATAAAAATGTGTGGTACAAGGTATGTAGCCCAATTTTTTGATCCAATTTGTAATTGCTTAAGAAATTGTTTCACTTTCATCAGCAATGGCAGAACAAAAACAGATGGAGGTCAAGAGGACGTCTCCGGTGACTTCATGGACGGCTCAAGGAAATGGACCATATCATGAAGTATTTCTGTTTACCTTTTCACACTAGGCTATGTTCACACGGCTGAACTCCGGGACGTAATCACGCCCCGCAATTACGCCGTGTGGACGGGGCGGGAGCGGGGGAGTGAGCTCGGGGCCGGCACTTCACTGGCCCATTGACTTGCATTACCAGCGGCGCGTATACGCCGCTAGTAATTCACATGTCACTTATCTCCCCCCGCGGCGGATTCGCCGAGCAGGGAGAGGAGACGTAATCCACAGTTCTCTATGAGAACTGTGAATTACCGTAATGAATGGGCCGTTTTCAGCCCGTAATTTGCGCACTTTGCACTTAATTATGGACCGAAATACGGCCCATTTTAAGCCGTGTGAACATGGCCTTACGGATTTGTTATTTGAAAATATTTTTCTGGCTGAAGGTCTATATTATAATATTTTATAATACCGTAAACATCCACTTTTATTAATATTACATTTGTATTTTTCTGAAACTGTACATTAGAAACATCCACAAGAAATCGGGTCACGTCACCCATATGCTGAAGCGGAATTATTGCATGCATGATTACAATTAGATCACTAAGCTAACATTGTGTGAGTCTACAACACGATAGTTGATGCTTATTTATGAGTATTGTGTGCTGTTGACCTACATCTTCAGACTTATCGGCTAGACATACACTTCAGAAGGAAAAAGTCCCCTCTTCTTTCCTACGTTGCTACAGCTGATGGCCGAGGAATAGAAATGACCTTTTTCCTCATGCTGCCGTCAGCCCTTGAGCCTTCCACAAAGGGAAATACCATTCTTTCACTGCTGCAGAGACCCTGAGAGCACAGAATGAAATCTATAACACAGAAACTGAACAGCTGCCTCCACGTCCTTGTATTTAATTATTGATATCCCCTGACCTTCCACCCTTCTCTTGGACCCACTCAGCTGCAGCCAATTTAAACAGATCAAGCAGATCTAATTGCCACAACCATGTCTAGTCCCTGGTTATGACTGATAAGGAACATGCAATGTTATGAGCAAGATTTTAGTCTGGTCACATTCTGGAAAGGACACATCGTAAGGTGATGACCTTTGATGTGGAATGATAAAGTATATATTCAGTGGTTCATGACAATAATTGTAAAGCAGCTAGTGTCTATTCAACTTGATGGTTGTATCAACCTCTAGCAGCTTTTTAATTTACTAGGACCAATATATTGATCGCCTTAGTTCATTATATAAAAGGGCAGGGTCTCATTGTGTGATGGCTGCCAATGACTATCAATTTGACCAGTGGCATCACTTTTTCTATGGCAAACTCACCATGGGGTCAAACGTTATCTTTCACTTACAATATAATAGTTGAAACTACACTAAGAATAGAAAAAAAATGCAAGCAAGTTCTTCCTTTTAAATGATTTCTTATCTCAAATAACAAGAAAGTCCTATCTAAAAAATTCTCTGTGTCACATGAGATTTGCCATTTTTCCTTTTTTTTTTACCAAACTTGTGTTGTGACTGCAGAGGGAGCCTCCCCCACTGCTTTGTCTTAAGTAGGAGACAAATAATTGTAAGCATCACCCATTACTTAAAGGGGTTGTCCACTTTTTCTTGTTTTGATTATTTGTACAATAGAAAGTCATACAATTTTGTAATATATATGTATTGTATATACTCGAGTATAAGCCGACCCGAGTATAAGCCGAGGCACCTACTTTTGCCACAAAAAACTGGGAAACTTATTGACTCGAGTATAAGCCTAGGATGGAAAATGCAGCGGCTACTGGTGAATTTAAAAAAAATTAAAATGGATACCAATAAAATTACATTGGCAGGTACAGTTTAATGTCCCACATAGGCAGTTTAATGTCCCATAGTCAGGTTATAGGCAGGTATATGTCCCCCATAGGCAGGTTAAAGGCAGGTATATGTCCCCCATAGACAGTTATAGGCAGTTTAATGTCCCCCATAGACAGGTATAGGCAGGAATAGGCAGTTTAATGTCCCCCATAGGCAGGTATATGTCCCCCATAGGCAGGTTATAGGCATGTATAGGCAGGTATATGTTCCCATTGGCAGATTATAGGCAGGTATATGGCCCCATAGGCAGGTATATGGCCCCATAGGCAGGTTATAGGCAGGTATATGTCCCCCATAGGCAGGTATATGGCCCCATAGGCAGGTATATGCCCCCTATAGGCAGTTATAGGCAGTTATATGTCCCCATAGGCAGATATATGTCCCCGTAGGCAGAAATATGTCCCATAGGCGGTACGTCCCTAGGAAAATATGTCCCCAAGGCAGTTAAGGCAGGTATATGTCCCATAGCGGGATATTCCCATAGGCAGAAATATGTCCTCATAGGCAGGTACTAGGCAGGTATATGGCCTCATAGGCAGGTATATGTCCCCATAGGCAGGTACTAGGCAGGTATATGGCCCCATAGGCATTTATATGTCCCCATAGGCAGTTTAAAAAAAATACAAACATTTACCTCGCTCCCTCACTGCTTCGACTCCCAGGCGCTCTGCTCTGGGTGATGTCATCAGGCCGCGCACGATGCCTGTGCCGGAAAATCCCAGAGGAGTTGCATACAGGTGAAGGGATCGCCGACAGTGCCTGGGCCATTGTAGCGCCCGGACGCTGTTGGCTCACTCGGCATTCTGCTAGATGCGCTCCCTGAGGAGTCGCGTATAGCTGGAGTGTCCCTGCCGGCGCCTGGGCCATCGCAGTGCCTGAGCACTGACAGTGACTCAAGTATAAGCCAAGTATGGATTTTTCAGCACATTTTTTTGTGCTGAAAAACTCGGCTTATACTCAAGTATATACGGTATTAAAAATTCTGCTTCAATACCTCTTTTACAACAATGCAGAAGGCCTCTATCCAGAAAAAAATGGCAAAGCCCACTTTCCTCTCCATAGTAATGGCTCCCATCAACTAACTATAAGATTAAATACGGTTTCAGTCATGTGACCTACTGTCATTCAGTTAGTAGCAAAGTTTCATTACATCTATGTGGTACATGAATAGAAATAATGGTTGAATTATTGTTATGAATTTGCTCACCGGGAGGATTTCTATGCAACTGCAGTCTCTCTATGGGATGTCATGTTTTAAAACTCCTCATCTCCCTCCATTCACCCACATTTTCGCCACATCTGGTTGAATTTGATGGACTTATGTCTTTTTTCAACTGTACTAACTATGTAACTATGTAATAGTAAAGCCATCACACACAATATTGTTTTTAGGTGATGTTGTCATGCTGTTGCAAATAAAGTTAACTTTTAAAAATAAAGAAAGCTAAAACATGAGACAGAGAGAGGAATGTGTGAGCTGCTTCTCCAGACACTGACAGACACGATAGGACACTGCTGGAGGTAGCAATACTGGAGAAGATCAGCTCCTTAATAATCTACTGTTACCTGGATACCGTGGGGGGGGGAGACATGACTGTTCTGGCCATATATATACTCCAGAAGAGCCATTACTATGGACAGGAATGTGGGCTATACCATTTTCTTCTAGATAGGAAGCACTTGCATTGCATAAAAGAGTTATAGGAGCAGAATTTTTAATACAGTATATTAGAAGATTGTATGATTTCCTACTATGTACATAATTAGTAGAATCAATATAAAGTGGACATCCCTTTTAAACCTCACCCTTAGTCATTTGCCAGCCAACAACAAAGAAGATCTCTGCAATATTTCTACAAGATTGTTGAACATGTACAACATCCGAAAACCTAATAAACTTCTGAGGCAAGACTACTTCTATTATTACTAAAACGTAGCGATAATCATGGTACTCCCTGGTCTTCTTTTCAATTTTTATTCTATAAAATAATTCAGCAACAAATGGACGGTAGAGACGACTTATACACAGGCCTACAGCAGTTTTGCATCATTGAGCGCTCGAGCAAGTGAGTGCCGCGCTTATATCTACATTTCAGTATTATTTGTGGGACTCTCTTTACTTTCGCAAAGCACCTCTGATTACGGGTTTAAAAGGAATCTGTCACCAATTATTTTTGTTACCTATTAAAACATGACACTGATCCATATTCTTTTTTTCTTAGCCGTTTTTATTTTCTGATTGTAGATTTAGAGAGATACTTTACAGCAACTTCATGCACATAGAAGCCTTAAGATTGACTCAGTCCCATTGACTTCTATAGGAGAGATTTCTAGTCTTGCTCTGTGACCTGGGAAGAAGTCAGTGTGCAGAGAGCAGGAGAGGGTGAACTGTGACTATCTCCTATTGTGACTGGTGGATTCTCTGTTATCTGTACACATTGGTGTCTCCTTTCAGTTTGAGGCAAATATCCACAGATGGCAGACTTCATATTTAGTGCAAACCTTTTATTCCATGATAGTGCATAGTCCAGCATTAACAGACATATAGTAAAAATCATTAATACGAATAGAAGTAGATAAGTGGTATACTTATTTTAGTAGATTGTCAGCGTAACCGCTTCTGATACATCTGATTTCCTTAGCTAGGATAGCCCAGAGACGCCAGACCTTAGAGCGAGCTGCACAGAGCGACGTTTCGGAGGACACGCCCCCTTTGTCAAGCATGCGTAGTGTATGATTACCATTGTTTAAATACCACATTTCAAGTATTAAAAACAAAACTTAAAAACAACAGTACCGAAACTATAAAACATCTTCAAGTTATATACCTCATTGAGACCCTTTGGTATTAGCGACTGCATCTTGCTAATCCAAAAGGCTTCCCATTGTAATAAACGAGTTTTAACCTCTTCTGGGTCCTTGCTTGCAACATGCTCCAGCACACACCACCGGAGTTCACTCACTCCGTGGTTTGCCTCACAGAAATGCCGTGCAAGAGTGGATTCACCAAATGATTTCTTGGATTCATTTTCTAGTTCCTTTTCTCTGTTTCTATTTTTATACAAACGTATATTGGATCTGTGCTCATTTAAACGAATTTTAATAGATCTTTTAGTTTGGCCAATATATACCATGCCACACGGGCATTTGATAAGGTATATGACCTGTCCAGTATTGCAGTTTGACCCTGCTTGTACTGATAATGAGCAGCCTACTGAAAATCTCTCTCTACAGAGCAGGAAGTGTCAGACTATTATTAGGCTTAGTGGCCAAAGTGAAAACTGCAAGACTTAAGAATTATTAAAAAAATATTGAAAGTAATATGGAAAATTTAAAAAAAACAACCAAAGATTCCTAAAAAATGCGTTAAACATAAAACTGTGAGTTAAACAAGAAGTCATTTTTTGATGACATATTCCCTTTAACATCCGTGTGTTTGAAAAGATGTCTTCCTGAACATTTTAAGTTGTAACACTTCTCAGCCTATGTAATACCAGTGGGCGCCACTGTATCCTGATTGGCCCAGTATACTGCTGCACTTGTTTGGACCACACCTTTCCCCCAGCGCTGGCCGTCTCTGATTGATTCGTTGTATTCCTGGTGTGTTAGTCCAACCACGTAATGGGCCGGAATAGAAATTTAGGGCGCCAGTTTCCCACACAAAAGCAGACCACAATAGACACAATGGTAAAACAGATGGACCTCCCCAGACAGAACCTCCATCTAACGGGGCATTTGACACTGAAAGATAAGGCAGCCATAGCAACCTTCAACTACGTTAACCACTAAAATTGATCACCTGCAAATGGATGTCAACAGATTGCGGTGTGATATGGATAAGATCAGGGAAAGAACTGTAAACTGAACGCAGGATTAGCGGGGTAGAGGACATCTCCAACTCCAACCAGGAGTCTATTCGCACCCTGCAACAACAGGTGAAAACCCTGCAGGCTAGGGCAGAGGACGCTGAAAACCGTAGCAGGCGCAATAATATGCGAATTCTAGGCTTGCCGGAACGTGTGGAAGGCTCCTCCCCAGAGAAGTTTATAGAACAATTGCTCACGGAAGTCCTGGCCCCATTGAATTTCTCATCTAGCTTTGTGGTTGAGCGGGCACACCGCATTCCAACGAGGCCATTGCCTCCCGGTGCCCCACCCCGCCCTTTCATCTTGAACCCTCATTATAGGGATAGGGATTTATATTTCCCTCCATGAGAAAAGGGACATTGATATGAAAACAGCAAGTTACCCTTTCTACCCGGGACTTTATTCTGGGGTTGCAAAAAAAAGGGGGCAATTTATACATTGAGGATCGTCTGCGGGAGGGGGGGGGATTAAATACCCAGTTATCCCACTAGACGAGAGTTAAACATCAGGCCCGTACACTTTTTGTAACACCAGAGGACCCTCGAGTGGTTAGATAGGAGGTCCCCTGAGTTCGCTGACGGCCCATGAAAATTCGGTCATGGGGATCTACTGATAAAGTTTTGTTGAAGGGAAATTTATTTGCAGGTTGCTTCCTTCTCTCTGTTGCCAAATGTTTGCTTACCTTAAGGTCTTTTCTTTGTGGGGGGAGAAAGGGACTTTTTTTATAAGTCTTTAGAGGTACACTAAAAAGCGTTTTTAGACGTTTTTCTTTCGCCAGGACAAGGTCAATTGTGCACCCGGTTGTTTCCAATTTCTGTTCTTAACATTTGGATAGTTTGGATTGAGGCCGGCCAGGTTGGGTGGCTTTGAGCAAGGTGGGGGAGGGGTAGGTTTAGGGGCCGGGGTTTGGGCCTAGTTGGGGTTTTGGATTTTCAGGTGAATGGGGTTTTTGTGGTTTTTGTTTGGTTTCCCGGTCTATAAGTTGTTTGTGTTTTGGGATTTTCTATCCCTGAACTTACAATGGCGGATTGAAGATAGTGTCCCCGGAATGTAGGGGGTTTAAAATGTAAAATGAAAAGGGCACCCTTTTTTTTGTTTTGTTAAAACTCCAATCCTGGGGTCAGGGCTAAACTGTTCTCAGGATGCAGACAGGGCTGCAACAGCTGAAAGTGCGCTTTCCCCCCCTGATACACTTACGCTGACAGCCTGGGGAGTGGGCAGGGGCCCCCCCATCCCGACAGGGGGCGTGTCACCAGCCCCAAAGGGAGGACCCGGGGGCCCCTCCAATCAGGGGCAGGGGGGGATCCGAGAATCCCCTTTAAAATCCCCAAAAACTGACCCGCTTTCGCCTGTGATATTTTTGGGTACCTCCCTGTTTATTGTTTGGTTATTGTGTTTTGGGTTATCGGGGTATGGGCCTCGGCCCGTTTCCCCGACCCCCGGTTTTTTGTTCCCGATTTTGGCTTCGCTTTCCCTTTGGGGTTTTTGACCCCGGGGTTTTTTTTTGTTTATCCCTCTAGTTCTGGGTTTTTTGGCTTTTGTGTTCCAATTTTTTATTTTTCCGGGGCTGTCGATTTCTTCCCTTCCCGACGGCCCCCCCACTTTGGCAGAGCAGGGACTGTCGGCCCCAAATTGCCGGTTTTGCCCCTAGGGGCAGGGCCCCCTTAAGTAGGCAGGGGGCCGTGGGTGGTTCCAGTTAGGGCTTTACTTTCCCCTCCCTTTACGTGACATTATCACAGGCCGAAAAAACCCTTACTCTTCCTCCCCCACTATGGACCCCAAAGACAGCTCTTGTAGAGCAGATGCAGGGGCTAAACCCCGCTAGTAGGAAACGGCGCTGAGGGTAGAAAAAAGGGGCTACCCCCAGTCAGAGGGTCCCTGCCCTTACCTTTCCCCCCCCTGTGGAACCCCCCCATCCAGTTGGGCCCGAAGGTTTCGCAGGTAACAGGAAGGCCCTTTTTTTGGGATTTAGAGAGGGGTTTTCGCCTGTTTTTTCAGTTCCGGGGACTTACCTCAGGGAATGGGAACAAAGGGGTGGGGGGAAATTTTTATGTCCCCTTATGCGGGTCCCCCCCCGGGGTGGGCAATTTTTGTTTCCGCCAAGACTCACCCGAACTGTCTTTGCGGACAGGGTTTTTTGGGCCGCTTTAGGGGTACTCTTTAATGACCCCCATAAAGGGGAAACTGTGGCTGAGGGTCAGCTCCACCTTGAGGCAGGGTGAGAAGGGCTGTGGAGGGGTTTTGCTCCCCAAATTTTGTCGCTTGGGGTGTTCCGTCTGGGTGGGGAAAAGACGGGAGCTCTCAGATGCCCTTTAGATTAGGGTTAGCTGACCATGTGAAAAGGGTTTTTTTTGGGGCTTACCCCACCGGGTACTTTAAAAATGAGGGGCCCTGGCACTGGCCGTTCGTTGGACAAACGTTTTAGGGAGAGACGGGGAAAAAAAGGTTTCCCTTTCCCCCTTGGGGCCCCCCACCAAAGGTCACCCCCAACCCTTTTTTTCGACGTAAACCCCGAGGACCCCTGAAGTAGGGGCTTTTTTTCTTTTCCCCTGGGCTATTTACCGTAGGAAATTTTCATCGAATTTTATTTGGGGGTTTTGCCCTTTTATGTGGGGGGAAGATTTGGCACAGAATTTCGGGAAAAGCTCCCAAAAGGGAAAAAACCAGGGCGAAGGATTTAAAACCCCAGGTGGTCAGGCAGGGGAAAACCAGGGGAGAGGTATTTCCTATTGTATCCCAAAAATTTTCTGCTACCAGTTAAAAATTTTTATATTTTTTGCTGTCCTTTTTGGGAGTTTCGTTTGGGGAATTTTGAACCCGCTTTTTAATGTTGTTGATCGTCTTTCGCCAAAGTCTTTGGGGCCCACCGAGACCGCTAAGACTTGCTTTCGGGTAGTGGCTATTGACCCATCCAACTAGAAACGGGGGCGTAATCCAAATATTGTACCCCCGGTGGAAAGGGGGTCGGATTAATATTTAAAAGTGTAAATTTTTATTCCTTTATGGAGGGATTTCCCGTTAGTGGTGTTGGGGGGTGCCCTGGCTTCAGAAAAAATCCGTGTTTTCTTGGGGTTTAGGGGAAATTTGTCAGGGGGGGGACAAAAGGGTGTTTTGACAGGGTGTCTCCTTACCAGGGTGGGCAAATGATGTGCAGGGGTGATTTTCTATCCCGGAAGGGCGTTCCCGCTTTTAAGCCTTTGCCTAAGGGAATTTGATGCTTTGGGGGGGGGGTAAGGGTTCCCCGAAAATGTCCACCCGGTGAAAAAATGCCCTCCACCCGTTTCCTTTAAAGTCCGAAAGTGGTTTAGGAGGTGGTTTTAAACCCGGGGGCTTATTTTGGGTTAAATTACCCTCTTCTTTGTATAATAACGTGTCCCGCCGTTGCACCCTTTATAAGATTTAAAATTTAGCCTGTGACTCCCCCCCTCAGGCCCCCTTCTCCAGTTCGCATAGAGGGGGAAATTAGAACCCAGGGCCAGGGGAAGGGGTCCAAATGGGGGCCCCCCTAAAAGGGGGGGGGGAAATGGGCAGGGGTAACGGGGCCCAGACCCGCAGGGAAAGGCCCGGCCAACACTGATGTGCGCTCTCTCCCTTTATACAAAAGGCTGTGACAGCCTGTGAGTGACAGGGGCCCAGCCAACCCCGACGGGGGGGAGTGCACCCGCCCAAAAAGGGGGGCCCCGGGGGCCGGGTTTCCCCCCACTGCAGGGGGGGGGGAAACCGGGAAAACCCATTTAAACTCCCCTGAAAAGCTGATGCTGGGGCCCCGTGATATTTTCGGCTTTCCCCCGTGTTTATTGTTTGGTTTTGTGTTTTTGGTTATCTTTTTAAACCGACCTCGGCCTGTTCTCCTGACCCCGGTTTTTTCTCCCGATTTTTTGGGGTTCGTTCCCCTTTGGCCCTTTTGGGCCCCGGGTTGTTTACGTTTATCCCTCTGTTTTGATTTGTGGCTTTTTTTGTTCCCCATTTGATATTTTTTTTAAAAAGGACTGTCTGTATTCTTCCTTCCCGACGGCCCCAGCACTTAGGCAGAGCAGGGGGGTCGGGGCCCGTTGCCGCTGCCGGGCCCGGGGAGCCCCCGTCCAAATAGGGAGGGGCAGTGAGCTGGTTCCAGTTAGGGGTCACTGCACCTCCATGACCGGGGGGGGGGGGGGGGGGGGGGGGGGGGGGGGCTCGCCGTCGGGGGGGGGGGGGGGGGGGGGGGGGGGACCCCCTGGGATTTTTATTTTTCAAGAAGACGCCCTTTGGGGGCGAAAGATCCTAGCATTAAAGAGGGGCCCTGGGTAGGGAAAAAGCATATCACGCAGTTTTATTCCAACTTTTCTCCGGGGGAGTTTTTGGTGTTTAAATTTGTTTAAAAAACTCCCCTTCAATACCCGGTTCTTTTATAGGGTCCATGGGGAGGTACTGTATGTGCTGTTAAAATTTAAAGCAAAGGGGTCTAAATTCCTATTGGGGGGGAATTTTAAAATCCCGCCTCCTTTTTTCCCGGGGGGGTTCGGACACCCTATGGCAAAAATTTCACAATTTCCCGGGGACCCCCATTGGGTCCCAATTTGGGGATTTTAAAAAACCCCTTTTAAAATCGGACATGGGGCGTCCCCCATCCTCATTTGAGCATAATAGAGGCCCCCTTAAAAAGTGGGGGAGAAGCCAATGGGCCCGATTGAGGGATTGGGAAAAAGGGGTGCACCCAGAGTAGGCCCAAATTTCTTGTTTTTCACCCCCTATAAATCCCTCCCGGCTAGATTTGGCCTTTTGTCAAAAGATTTTAAAAACAATGGTACCCATTGTAGAAAAAACCCACCAGTGGGAAAAACAGACACATGCGCCCCGAAAATTGATACAGCTCACCTTTTTGGGGTTTTTGGAGAGGTTTTTGGAGACTGGGAAACCCCAGATTTGGGTTAGACGTCCCCAAAAATCTGAATACCCTGGCAAAAACAGATAGGAAAAAATACGGAGGGTTTAATGAAAGCTCATAAAAACCCCTTGGGGGAATGGGGTGTTCTAAAGGGTGTTTTTTAAAGGGGGCCATAATTTTGGGGCCCTGCATCAAACAGAGCTTTAATTTGGGGGGGAAAAAAGAGGGGAAAAAAGAGGCTGAAAGTTGCCGGGGGGAGAGAAGGGGAGTATGTTTCAGGCCCCATCTAAAAACTAAGGGTTCCCCTGTTAGTGGCCCCAGAGGGAGTACTCGCCCACACCCCGAAAAGTACATCAGAAGAGACTTCTTATCAAAAAACAAAAAAAATTTTTTTGAGGGAGGGCAAAAAAAGGGAGAGCACTGGCGTTTTTTGGCCAAGCAGAGAAAACCAGGGGACAAAGGTGGCGGGGTGGTTGACTCCACGGAACCCCTGCGGGCAATTTCCCGGGGGAGATATGTGAAAAATTTGCCTCTTACAAAAAAGAAATTTACGCCCCCAGAATAATTTTACGGACAGGGAAAAAACCCCCTTCTTGGACAAATAATATACCTGTTTTAACCTGTGAAGAGGAAAAGGACCTAGCGGGGAACCCATATCACCCCGGAAATTTAGCGGGGGCTATAGGGCTTTTTGGCGATGCTATAAGACCCCTTTGGACCGAGGGGTTTCCAGCAGAGGGTACAAACAAGACACAGAGCAAGGGAGGGGGTAGACTAGAAAAACTTTTTAGCTGTGTTCAGGGGGTAAATGGCGCCGCTGCCCGGGGGCCCGGCCCCTCTCCCCGCGGGGGGACTCGGCGGGGGAAATCCGGTCCCCCAAACGGACCACCCCTTTTGCCCGCGGCCCCCCGTCGCCTCTTGTTTACCTCCCCCCCCAGCTCCTGGAACCCGTTTCCCCTCCGGGTCCTAATGCCGTTTTCGTCCCCCCTTTCCCCTTAGCGCCCCCGCGCCCCCCGGACATTTGGGCCCTCAATTTAAAGGGCCAGTGCCCCCTTTAAAATTGGTTGTTTTTCCGGACTTTTGGTCTTTTTAAAGGGTTACCCCCCAGCGGGGCCCCGCTGCCAGAAAAAATCCCCCCTTAGAGTGATTTTGGGATTTGTCCTTAGCCCCGTTTTTGTTTTTTCCCGTGTACCAGTCCTTTTTTTTCCGCCCTACTTTTTCCTGCCCTTTTCCCTTTTTGCCGCCCTTGCCCGCCCGGGTCTCCCCCCTTCTGCCCAAAACGAACCCTCCCCGCCTCCCCTTTGACCTCTCCTGTGCCCCCCGCCCAACCCCGCCCTTTTGGATTTAAAAATTTTGTCCCCACGCGGGTTCCCCAGCCGCCCCCGCGGGAAAAGTCACGTCAGGGGAAAACGCCGGGGAAAGCCTCACGCCGCAGAAAAGTCCATCCCGTTTTGGGGGCGGGTCTGGGAAAAACCGGGGGGCTACTTAATTCCTTCCTCGTGGCTTAACTACCCCCCTTTTGCGGTGGCCCCAGCGGATCCCCCCGAACCGTCATTTTAAACAATTTTGGCCATGGTTTTTCCCGCCTTTTTCCCCTCTGCCTGAACTCCGGGACTTTCCCACCCGTCGCCCAGCAGAGCCGGGTATGGACCACCCAAATAAATGCAGAACCTTGGGGAAACCGCCTACCTCCTCCTGCGGCCGCTCCCCGTCTCGCCCGAAACCTTTTTGCTCCTGCAGCTACGGTTTCACCCTTTCCGCCCCGGGGCCCCTTCCTCATCTGCCGCCCCCCGCCCCGCTATGAGGGAGGACCCCCAAGAAGGGGGGGGTTTTTATTATCACCCCAATGCTCCATTCCCCTCGAGAGGGCCAGGACCCCAAATTTTCCCACAGAGGGGGCAAAAGTCCCCTTCATTATTCCCCTTTTAAAACTGGGGGAAGGGCCCCCGGGCCCGGGCCCCACTCCGCGGGTGGGACCGAGGAGAACGCAAGGGCTAACCTGCAAGCCTTCCTCCGGGGGTTTCCGAACTGTTTTTGAGGAACCAGGTCGCACCCCCCCTTTCTTGCCGCAGCCTGCCCCGCTCCGTCGGGGCGACTCCACGGGGGGGGACAGTACTTTTGGGGAAAATTTTCCCGGCACCTTAGCCTCGGAGTTAGAACGGGAAAAAATTTAGGTTTTTGGTGGCAACGTTTTGGCAAGGCCTTTTTCGGACCATCAAATGGAAAGCACCCGGGTCAAACCCTTTAAATTCTTAAAATTGGAAACCAAATTTGATTGGGGTTGGCCCCCGGGAAAACGATATACTTTTGCAGAAAGACAAAAAGGGAGCTCCGCCCCCAAAGGGAAGCCGGGGACCAAACCACAACCGCTACCCTTGGCTCCTGCCCTTTAAACGCCCCCGTTTCCTCCCCCAAACTTTGAATGAAGACAACCCCATGCGGGTTTGGAAAAGGGACCTTTCTGACCCAGGAGGAACCTCCCCAGCGACGTCCAGGCATTTGTTTTTTTCTATTGCGGCGGTTCGCGGACACTTCTTTTGGGGATTTTCCGGGGGTGCCCGGGAAACCCCGCACCTGGGGCCGCAGAGAAGCTTTCCCCGGGGGTGCATGGGGCCTCTCCCCGTCGACCATTCCTTTTTCTTTGGGGGAACGCCCGGGGAAACAGCACCTTTCGGGGCCACCCCTTCCGGGTTTTCAGGTCCGCCAGTAACTTTATCACCCACGCGCTGGTGTCCCAGTACCCGGCCTTCCAGGGGACCCCCCTGCAAAAACCCCATGTTGGGTTCCTCTTTCAGGGGCCAAAAGTCCTCAAGGATGCCTTTGGGGGTTCCCTGCACTGCCCCCCCCCTTCTCCTTGCAGATCGGGTCTTTACATCAAAACATGAAACTTCTCGTACTGCCTCTTTCCCTTTCTGAATCCTCCGGGGCCCTCCCCGGGAAACAAGACCCTTGGCGCCGACCCTGGAACTGGAACACAGGGCAAAATTCTTGTTGGGGGCCCTGGCAATGCCCCCTCTTTGGATGCCTTGGGGGGCCCCCTGCCCAGTCCCGTGGGCCCTTCCGCTCCCAAAGCCTACAAAGGGTCCTCCCAGGCTGCCTCCCCTTTACCAGACTTTTCCGATGTCTTTTCTGAAAGAAAAGGCTAAATTTCTGCCTCCGCCCCGGGCCCCAACGATTCCCCTTTTGGGTTTCCTACACCCGGTCTTCTCCTCCCCGGGGAGAGTTTACCCCTTTCCTTTCCCTTTGAACAAAGGAAAATGCCCCGACTAAAATTCTAGAGTAACCTCCAAAAAAAGGTTTCAAAACGAAAAGTCTTTTCCCCCTTGGGGGAGCCGGTTTCCCCTTCTTTGCGAGAAAAAAGGGTTTGGGACCCCTCCGGCCCTGTATCGATTTTTCGGGGCCTGAACAAATTAACTGTAAGAAATCGTCCCACCCCCCTTTGGATCCGTAGCTTTTTGGACCCCCTACGGGGCCCGCAAAAATTTTTTTCTAAACGGGCCCCTTCACGGGAGCCAAACCAATCGATTCGAATCCGGAGAGGTGACAGGGGAAAACCGCCATTTCTTCAAATATTTTGGGTCATGCCTTTTGGTCTCTGAAAACGCCCCGGGCCTGTTTTTCAAAAATTTTTTTTAATAGATTTTTCCCGGGGGATTTTCTCTATTTTTTGTGTTATATTTTTAAATCTGACGATATTCTCATCTATTCTCCAGACCTTGAAACCCAAACCGAAAAACCCCCGCCCGGCCGGGTGCCCAAATTTCCCGGAACCCATCCAACTTTTTTCCCAAGTTTGGAAAAGGGCCTTTGGGAAACCCGAAACCTCCCTGCCCTTTTTAGGGAAAACGTGTCGGATAAACGCCTTTCAGAGGGACCTGCCAAGCTCTCAGCAGCCCTACAGGGGCCCTTTTGGCCCTTGGGCCTCCGGCCATCCACGTTTTTTGGGTTTGGGCCAACTTTTATAGCAATTTCATTTCCCTCAGTTTTCCCCCCCTTGGGGGCTCCCATGGTAGCCCTCACCAAAAAGGGGGCCGGGACCCCAAATCATGGCCTTTTAAGTTTCCAAAGGGGCCTTTCCCCGAGGCTGAAAGCTGCTTTTTTGGTTTCCCTGCCCCCCGTTCCCCTCTCGCCGGGACCCGAAACCCCCTTTTGTTTTAGGGGTTTAAACCCCTCCTCATTTGGGTGCCGGGCGCCGGGTTCTTCCAAAAGCCCTTTCCCCGGGGAAATTGCGCAAAATGGGATTCTTCCCCAAAGCCCTTTCAACTCCGGCCGAACGAAAACTACACTATCGGGCCCGGGGAAAACTTTTTGGGCTAAAAAATTTAGCCCTAGAAAATGGCGTCACTTGCGGGAAAGGGGGCCTCACCACCCCATTCCGACCCAACACTAAACCCAAAAACCCTTTTCTTTTATCTGCAATCTGCTTACATTTAAAATTCCAAACCGACAACCCAGGTGGTCGCTTTTCTTTGCCCTTTTTAATTTTCTTTTTTACATTTTCCGCCCCGGGGGAAAAAAATTTTCAGGCAGACGCTTTTTTCCAATCCTCCGATACGGCGGGGGGGGGACCACCCCTGCAGCATATTATTCCTCCAGAACGGCTTCTTTGGGCACGCCTGAAAACCCTTTCCCAACCCAGTACCCCCGGGGGAAAAACCTACGCCCCTCCCCTTCCCGGCCTCAAATCCTAAAGGGGGTCATTCTTCTAAAACGGGCGGGCACCGGGGATTCACAAGTCCATACAGCCCAACCCCCTCAAGATACTACGGGGCCCACTCTCAAAAACCTTCGGGACTTTTTCTCACTTGCACCTCCGGCCCGAAAAAAAGGCCCCCCGCCTCAAAACCCGGGGTCTGCTTCACCCTTTTTCCCCCCAATTTCCCCAGAGAATCCTTTGGGACCCATATTTCTATGGTTTTTTTGTCACTGATCTGCCGGCCTCATCCGGAAACAAAATCATTTGGGTGGTGGTGACAGGTTTTTTCCCAAAAAGGCCATTTTTCCCCTGCCCGGGTTAAACCCCCGGCAAACCCCAGCTAGCCCAGCTTTCTTTTCCCCCCACTCTTTCCCCTTAACCCCGGGCTCCCCTTGCACATCACCCCTGATAGGGAGTCCATTCGTATCTAGAAATTTTGGCAGGGTCTCTGTGCGCGATTACGGGTGCAGCTGGACTTCTTTGTCTGCATACCACCCCCAGACCAACGGGGAGGGGGGAGAGGGTCCAAACCAAAGGGTTTTTTGGCTCGATTTGTGACATTTTTTTGGTCTGCCCGTTTAGGACAACTGTCTGATCTCCTCCCCCTGGGCGGAATTCTCCTAAATTCCCTTTACTCAGGCCCCCGAGACCGGGTCCCTTTTTTTTTTGTGTTTTGGGTTTCATCCCCGCCCCCCTCTCCCCCGGCCCTGTTCCTGCCGGTTTATCCCAAATACGGGACATCAAGTCCTTCTGGCAATTTTCTTCAAGCCCTTCTTCATGCCCCCCTTTCCCGGGCTAAAGTTCAGGCCATAGGGATCCCAGGGCCCCCCTCCCCGGGGGATTTAACCAGGGATAGGGGGTGGTTATCGGCCGAAGTACAAAACCCTTCAGGGCCCATTAAAAAGGGGTTTGGGGCCTAAATATCTGGGTTTCCCTTTTGGTCTTCGGCAGCTTAACCCGGTTTTTCCTACCCAAACTCCCTTTTCCGCCCCACCTCTGCGGGTTTCCCCAATGCCTTTCCTGTTCTCCCTCAAGCCGGGGTAAATGAAAACCTTCTTCCCCGGGGGCTGTCCCCGCCTTCCTGTGCCAACCTGGGTGACATTTTTTGAGGTCCCAAGGGGGGTGGGGACAGAAACAGTCAGGGGGGAAACGGGTTTTTTCTCATTGGGCTGGGAAAGGGGTTCGGGGGCCCAAAGGGGTTTTTCATTTTGGGAACCGAAGCCAACTTGGGCCCCCGATCTCCTCCCAGGGTTTAAAAAAAAGAGGGGGAGACCCAAGGGGGGGGGGCTGTCAACGGGGGTCGCGGGTGGGCTCGGCGCGGGCATTCCCGGGCCCCACGACAACCCCTGTGCCCGCGGTCCCGGGGCCTGCTTGTTTTCCTGGGCCCCGCTCCTGGAAAGCCGCCCCCCCGCTGTCCTGACTGCTGGCTCTGCCCGGCCCTAAGCCCCCGGGGACACTTCCAATTTTAAAAGGGGCCCGTGTCCCATTAATTGGTTTTTTTTCCCGGGCGTTTGGGTTTTTTTAAAGGGGTTTCCCCCTTTGCATTCGCTTGGCCAGATTGTTTTGGGGTGCTTAAGTGGGGTTTGGGGTGTCCTTTATCCGTATTGGTTTATCCGTGTACCGGTCTTCCGCTAAAGTTTCCTGCCTTTTTCCGGGTTTTCCGCCTGCCCGACCGCTGCCCCTCCGACCACGAACCCTGGGCCCCCTGCCCCGACCTTTCTGCCTGGTTTCCCCCACAACGCCTTTGATTACGATTTTTTTACCAGGGGGGGGGGGGGGGCCCCGCCCCCGCCCCCCCCGCAAGCAAGTCACTTTAGGGGTAACGACCTGGTTTTCCACCCCGCAGCAAGTCCCATCCCTTTGCGGGGGGGCCCCCCTTTGGGGAAAACCGGGGGGTACTTAATTCCGTTCCCTGGCGGGGGCTTAAATACCCCCCCTTTTCGGTGGTCCAGCGGTTTTCCCCCCGAACCTCACAAACTGAGCCAAAGGAGGGTTTTTTTGCCCCCCCCTTTTCCTGAGGCGGTGAACACAAAAATCCATAAAAACCCGGGCCCGACCCCCGGGCCAATTCAGTTCTTTTCAGGGCCCAAAATTCCCCGCCTTTAAACTAGATGCAAAGATTTTTTTTAAAGTTTTTGGCTAAAAGACTGAATGGGGTGATTCTGTACTGGGTTGGGGAACCAATCGGATTCAAAACCAGGAAAACGACCCCATTTTAAACCCCCGACCCATTGTTTACCTTAAAATTTAAATCACCCCAAAACAAATCAGGGGGGGGAGGGTTATCGCCACCTTTGGGCAAAAGAAAACTTTTGACCCCGGTGGAGTGGAGATTTATGTGGGCACTGTTGTTTACGGATGGGGTTTCCTTTTAAATTTTTCAAAAATTTTGGGTTTCCCTATTATACCCGCAACCCACAGCGAAGTCCCGGTAAAATGGGGTTTGTCCCCCCTCCTTTCCCACTTGGGAGGGGGGACTAGGCAGGGGTGCCCCCCTCTCCCCCGCGCTTTTTGCCCCATTATGGAACCCCCTCAATTTATGATCAGTGCACATGATAACATTTGGGGGGGGTTTCCCTTGCGGGCCGGGAAAAAAAAAATAACACTAAAAAAATTTACATGTTTGGGATTTTTTGGGGAACCAGGGAAACCTTTTTTGGGGTTCCCTTTTTGGGGACATTGAATGTGTTTTGGGGGTTTTCCCGGGTTTTGCATAACTGGGGAAAATCCCCTACTTTTATGTTAGATGAAATTGACCCCGGGGTTGGGGCCCCCCATTTTTCCACCCTTTTAAAATTGTTGCGCGATTTAAATACTAGGAATTGTTATACACAGAAATATTACTAAAATTTTTTTTTTTAATTAAAAACTTTTAAAAAATTTAGCCTTTTAACGGCAGGTGGAGCTGAGGTTTTAAAAAAACCCGGGGCCCAAACTTACCCCTGTCTCTTTTTTGGGGGGAGTCAAAATAGTTTTAAAAAGGTGCAAATTTCCTAAGCTTTTGTACCTGTATCGAGGGGCCCCGAGTATACTTCCTAAATCACCCTTTTTAATCTTTTTTACAAAATTTCTCTTCCCTTTCTGTGGGGAGGTTTCTACCCCTCGTCCAAAACAAAAGCTACACTCAAAACCCAAGACAGAGGTGGACTTGCATTCCAGAATTATATATTTATTTTGGGAGGTTCAGTTGCATATGTATCAAAATGGTTTCCCAAAGGGGGAATAATGAAACCCCCCATGGGGTTGGAGGCAGCGTTGGGGCCCTTTTTGAGGGCCTCCGAAATCTAACCATATAGAAGGGGAAATTTTTTTCCCCGGGGATCACTAAACGCCGGGTAATGGGGGCAGCGGGGTCCCGGGAAGGAGGGCTTTCATTTCACCCCTTTGGGCATAGCGAGAGGACAAAACGTCCCGGGCTCCCCCGTTGTTCCCGTTTGGGGTAACAGGGAAAAAACCAGAACTAATAGATTTACCCCGATATAAAATTTTGGGGGCCCCTCATGGGGTTTAAATATCTCACACAGTTATAAAAGAGATGGTCCCCCATTTGGGCGTTCTCAAGCAGCCCAAACCAAATTTTATCTTCCAGGGGGGGTCCTTTTTTAGGGACTTCAGTTGCCCACATGCGTGCGCCACACAATTTTGGGCCCGGTTTGAAAGTTTCCCTCTTGAAAAATTGGGGACCCAGAAGCTATTTTAAGGCGGGCAAACCCTTAAAAAACCATCTCTCAAATTTTTAAGCTAAATTTTGGACTGTCGGTCTCCCCACTTGCGATTCCCTTAGAGGTGGGGAAGGGGACAAACCCGTTTTTTTACCGGGCTGAGGGGCCTCCAAAATAAAGACTTCCGGCGGCTGTTGGGTTTTTTAAAAAGCTAAAAGAATTTAAACTTTTCCAAGTTAAGTGGCTCCACAGGTTTTTCCTTTCACCAAATCCGATTACATCAGATGCATTTCCCAACCCTCCACAGTTTGTTCCCCATGGGGGGGCAGAAAGGTGGGGGGGGGGGGAAAATTGATCCATATGGTATGGGGTTGGGCCCGGTTTTTTGCAGGGGTAATTGGCGGGGTATACACAGTTTTTTTTAAAAACAAACTGGGGTTCCCCCAATGTTGCTCAAAACCCGCGAAAAAGTCTACTTGGAAAGTGGAAGGGTTTTTATTCCCCAAGTAAGGGGGAGACCCAACACTCTTTCCCCGTTATTGCTTTTTTAAAGCAAAGGGAAAAACCCTTCTATTAAAATTTTGGGAAAATTCCCAAAGGGCCCCTCACTGGGGGCAGTGGGGAAACAGCTATTAATGCCCCAACCCCCATATACAAGATTCAAAGGGTACCAAAGGGGGTCCCCAAACGCTTCCAATTAGAATAACAAATTTAACACCCCCCCCCCCCACCCCCCCGCTCAGACTGTGTGATTGATGTAATTTTTGGGAAAAATGGGCCCGGGGGGCCGCAAAATGTGAATGGGGAATGATTGGTATGGTTTTGGGGTTTGTGAAAACCCAAAAGGGAATACATGACGGAAAAGAATCCAGAGAAAAGGGTCTCAGCAAAACTTTGGGGCATATTTTTTTATTGTTTCTTTACCAATGTTCTCTTGCAGCAGTACCCAAACCTGGGCCAAATAATGCAGATGGCCCCAATGTGGGGCGTTTTTTTTTAAGTAATAAATTTTGGAAAAGTTTTGGAAACATCAAATTTTTATTTATTAAAATTTCATGTGGAAAAAGTATTATTTGGGACCGAAAACTCACTGCCCAAAGCCCCTTTTATAAGTGGGAAATTTTTTGGGTTTTTTTATTTGGGGGGTTTTAAAAAAAAAAATTTCAAAAATTTTAAAAAATAAAACCCTTTAAAAAAAAAAAAAAAAGTTTTTTCCAATTTTTGGGTTTCCCATCCACTTTTTTTTTTTTTTGGAGGTTTTACTTTTATGTTTATTTTTAAAAATTTTATAATGTTTTAAAAATTTACGGCAAAAATTTTAAAGATACATTTTTCTAAAAAAGTGCAGGAAAGCATGAGCTGGAGCGCACAAATGATAACACATAATATGCACTATCCTCTTCCATGATAGCAATGAACTATGTAATATCCCCCTTGTACAAATGCAATTTTTTGAAAAAGTAAGAAGAAGCTAAAGGTATTTTTAAAAAGAAGAAAAACAGAGATCTTGCAATAAAGTACTGACATTGCTTATTAAAAAGATAAGTCAGCAGTCTAATAGAGAGTATGTTCTGGCCTGAATTTTTGTTTTCACGTCCCTTTCAGCTTTGGGATTTACAGGAAAATAACTTTTTCAAATTAGTCATTTCTATCAATAGAATGGAATGGGAAGGGTTTTTATACATGTTTTTGTTATATACACATTTAACCCCCAAAACCCGTTGGGGCTTGAAAAATTTGTGAAGTTTTTCAGTAAATTTTTAAGCAGAAAAATGTGAACCCCCAAAAAAAAAAAAAACAAAAAAAAAAATATAAGACTTGGTCATTTATTTGTAAGGGGAAAAAAAAACCAATCACCTTTTCGAAAGTGGAAAAATAAGTGAACCCTTTGGGTTTCAGTATCTGATTTTGAAACCACTTTGGGGAGCAATAAAATGCATCCAAACAATTTTTGATAATTGTTTTTATTATCCTGCAAAAATCGGCTTGGGTGAATTTTTTCCCATTTTCTCCCACAAACAGCTTCAACTTCCTTTATGTTTTGGGGGATCCTTTTCCCATGAACTGGGGCGCCCTTTAAAGGGCCCTTTTCCCCAATTTTGCTATTTGGGTTAAAAACAGGGCTTTTACCTTTTCAAAAAATTGAAAAAAAATTTCTCTAACCATTCTTTGGCAGCACAACTTGTGTGCTTAGGGCCATTGTCTTGCTGCAATGACCCACGTTCTCTTGAAATTCAGCTCCTGGACAGATGTTCTAACATTTTCCTTTAGAATTTCTGCAATAAATTTTTAAAATTTTTTGTTTCCCTCATTTTTGCTAGCCTTCTGGCCCCCGGTGCCCCGAAAACAGGCCGAAACAATGATACCACCACCACCATGTTTTATAGAGGGTTTGGGGTTTTTATGCTCTAAGCATGTTGTTTTATTCTTTAAAAGTAACCTTTTAAAAACTGCAGATGGGCAGCAATTTCTTTTGGAGAGCGGTGACTTTTTCCTTGCGATCCCGCAGTGTACACCATTGTTGTTCATTGTCCTGATGTTGGCCTCATAAAGAATAACATCAACTTTTGTGAGAAAGACCTTTAGTTTCTTATAGGTTACCATGGGTTCCTTGTGACCTAGTGGACTTTTATACACTTTGCTCTCGGCATGATCTTTGTTGGTCAACCACTCCTGACATAATCTACATGAATATGGATTGGTAAAATCTTAGTTATTTAGATATAGTTTTGTAACCTCTTCCAGCCTGATAAGCATTGACAAATCTTCTTCTCAAAAATCTCCTTCGAGGTATTTTGAGTATTTTGGAGTAAATTTCCTCTTCAAAAATTGTTTTTAAAAATGCCTGATTAGAGGCGTATTTGAAGAGGAAAGAGTAGAAAGGGAAATATTCCACGGCACTCACCAATATATGGAAGTGGCCAGTCATAAGGATGGCATATTGGTAATGCCATCCAGGAGCGGGCTTGGGGTTTTTGCCACTACCCTTTATTGCTCTTTCGCCAGGTACTGTATATGATCCTTAGTGTAGAAAAGGTCGCACTCCAAAATATCAATTTTTCATTATAACAAAACTTTATTGAGTAACATAATCGTCCGGCTTCATAAAAACAGGGTCAATTTATATCCATCTTATAAACAATTAGATTCAATGATATGTACGTTTCGGTCTCTAAACGGACCTTTTTCAACCGAATCTCTTACAAGTTTTATATCTTATTCAATTCTTTGTTATCTTATAATGCCTGTAGCATGTTGTCACCTAGTTCCGGCTCCACACTAGGTGACAACATGCTACAGGCACTATAAGATAACAAAGAATTTAATAAGAGATAAAAAAATGGTAAAAGATTATGTTGAAAAATGTACGTTTAGGGACCGAAACGTACATATCATTGAATCTAACTGTTTATAAGATGGATATAAATTGACCCTGTTTTTATGAAGCCGGACGATTATGTTACTCAATAAAGTTTTGTTATAATGAAAAATTGATATTTTGGAGTGCGACCTTTTCTACACTAAGGACTATTGCAAATTTTTGGTCCGCACCCACTTCTTACCTGATAGAGTGCCGAAGACGATCTTTCTAGGTACTGTATATGAGAGAGCTGGGAATTTCACACAATGGCCTAGCACTTCTCCTGACTACTGTAATTGTTGTACTCCTGTGTTTGGACTAAAGCTGTGGCCATTTTGACACAAGTTTTGTGCATTTATTCTAGAGTTTAGTTTATGGTAGTTTGGGTTGTATCAGGTGGAGTGAAGGTTCATCCCATATCCAAAAATCATGTTCTATGCTCTCAATTCTTAAAAGGATAGCCATACCATCCTCCTCCAGCCTGGGTGATAGAGGGATTGCATGCAGAGGGCAATTAGAGACAACATAATTCCAACTTGTGTCATAACTCGTCCTAGGAGTTTCCTAGTCCCAAAATACGATTAACATGCTCCTGAGCATAAATGCGCCAACCTAGGTATACCAAATACAAATATGAAAGATTCATATGGGAACCAATACTCAGTTCTGTAAGGTTGAAGATGCTGGAATTTGAAACAAGAGAAGTAGCTCACTTCCCTGATCATAATTACATGAGTGAATTACCAAAAACATGGATTTTGACAAAAAAAACTCTTTGATATTTATATTTTTCTTTTGTCTATACTATATATATTCAGTCACTGGTGTGCTTCAGAGCCAGCTGCGTTAACACCTTTCAATAATTTTCCCTCCTTTTCTTTTTAGACCGTTAATTGAGGCTTCCACACCAGGTTGACATAGAAAAATTACATACAATAAAAAACCCATGTCACATGTGTGAAGGAAAACTTACTGCAGATTTAGATTAACCTCTTAACGACCACCCGCCAATTTTTGACATCGGGCGGTGCAGGTCATTTGTCTGCAGCAATGTCTTTTGGCGTCGCTGTAGACATCAGGGTTTGCGTCATCCGGCGCCAAAGCAGCGCTAAAAACAGGGCTGTTCCCAGCACAGTCTCTGCAAACACCGGGGAGCAGGGGAAACCTCTGCTCCACAGTGCTTAACCCCTTGATTGCCGTGGTTCGTGACTGCAGCATAATCTGTCGGGTGATCGGTGACCAGACAGAGCCCGGGGAATGGCTGTACAGTAAGCCTTGGGGACGTAGAGTGGCCCCACGACTGTCTGTATAACAAGTCAGCGATCAGGGCAGACTGTGTGCTGTCTTGATTGCTGCCTGCGTCATACTGACACAGATTATTATGTATTAGCATATATTCGAATATGCTAATAGATTACTAAGTGTAAAAAAAAAAGTGTAAAACAGCTTTCCTTTCATTTAATTTTAAAAAAAAGTTTTAAAAAAAATAATTGGGCATACATTACCCACAAAAAAAACCTACACATATTAGGTATCCACACGACTGTAATAACCTGTAGAATTAATATAACAAGTTATTAAGTGTGAAATGTAAATGGATAAAAAAAACAAATAAAATTGAAAAAAAATTCAATAATTTATACGTTAACTTCAACTATTCCCCCAAAAAGTACAACTTGTCTCAAATAAACAAATGCGTCATTGAAAAAAAAAAAAAGTGACGACCGTTGAAACGCATAGAGGCAAAAACTAAAAAATGTGCTGTCATTAAAGGGGTTGTCCCGCTACAATGATTCATCCTACCTAAGTCCTGTTTTTTCGGTTTCATTTTTGAATTGAGTGTCTATTGGCCTGCAGGGATGAGCCGCTGAGAACACCAGGTCTGTAGCTATAGCAACCAGCGCTGGTAGCCTATCATGAGAGATCAAACAGGTCTGTAGCTATAGCGACCTGAGGAGCTGATGCAGCCCATACAAGAGGGGGTATCTAGGAATGGATAGGATACTGTTAATGGACAGATATTGCAAAGTGACTTGTTTTTTCAAAATTTTTAAGGAATTCAGGCGTTCGGATTAAGGGGTTAAACATGTAACATTTAATACATAAAACATTCTATTTAGAAGTAGAACAAGTTACACAAATAAACAAAATTAATCCCCAGTCCATTTTTATTGACTCTACTTTGAGGACTGAAAATTTGATGTAGTTGTAGGTCAAATTTATGCAGAAATTTAGAAAATTTTTAAGAGTTCACAAACATTCAAGCACCACTGTATTTTAATCTTTTTTTGTTGAGAATATGGGCAATCAAGCAGTAATGCGCCCAGTTTTGCCATCCTCCCGTCATAAATGTGTAGAACCATATGGTTGTGGTGTCTCCAGAACGCATCCCAACCTCAGGCGCAGCCCCGTACATACAGTACATGTCACCCTAAGCACTCCAAAGAAGTCATGACCTGTTACTATTTCCACATTCCATTTTTAATAGTTTAGCTCAGGGACTTGTGTTTTGATTTGCAGTGGAGGATGTAATCATGCTCCTGTCCTTCACTGAACTTAATTTGGTTTACTGAGGTTAATGATGAAGTGGAAGCCAATATGAAGTCAAGGAACATAAATTAATTATTAGTCTCTAGAGACTGAGAAATCTGCAGTTCACTAAGCAATATGGGATTGGAATTATATGACTGATTTATCATAGACTACATAATATGCAGTACATGAGCAATAGATACCATGCTGTGCAAAACAGTTGTGTTTGTGTTTTCTTTTACAGATATGGGCTGGATAAGGCATTATAGCCCGTCTTTGTCTCAAAAACATGGAACTGTATGCCAGCCCCTGGGACAAGGATTAAAGGGGTTTTGCCACGAAGTAAAATTGACGTGGGAAGCTTGCAGATGAATTAACAAACATTTTCACCGTTCATTATTATTAAAAATTCTGCACCATTTTTGTTTTAGCTGCTCCTTTAGTAGTCCATTGTTTACAGCTCATCTCCAGGGGATACGACCAGGGCTGAGAGCTTCTCCATCCTGGTCGCACATGCTCAGACATCACCTCTCCTCTCGGGCAGCTACTGAGTGTTCAAACTGCAGGTGCTGTCATTCTACTCCTGTCCTCTGTACTCCTTAGTAATTAGTCAAACAGTGCAAATAAATAAAAAAGAAACCTCAATGAGGTCTGTGCATTGAGAAAGAGAAAAAAAACACAGGTTTGGTTCCTGCAGGGATCTGAACCTAGGACCCTTGTGCCTGGAGGCAAAAACTTTACCTCTCAGCTACTCACAGCGTTATACATAAACAGACCTTTCTTTGACTACAGAGAGGAAAGGCCTGGTGATGTCATACTGCAGGGTCACATGATATGCAATGCAAACAAATCACACACACCCCCTTCTGAACACACAGAGCTGAAGAGCTGGATACAGGAGGAATGAAATGAGATCATGGCAAAACCCCTTTAAGGTACAGAGTGATTCAAAAAGGATGGTGCAAAAGTATAGCCTCAATATATATAGCACATATTTAATGATATGACAAGACATACTATCTATCCAAGTTTTATCTATTTACTAATAAAGTTCAAATACATTTTTAGTTTTGACACAGCAGATGTCTAAGTGGTAGTCCAATTCTGTCCAAACGTATGCCAACATATCCTCTGATATGGACTCAGATATGTTTCAATGATGCGGTACCTCAGTTCATTCAGATCCTGTGAGTGGTGGAGGGACAGATACATTGGGTCCACAGAAAAAAAGTCGCAGAGTGTTTGATCTGGAGTTTGTAAAGGCCGGGGCAAAATTAGTTAGACTATGCTTAGCAGATCTGAGGCATAAGCTATCCCTTTAACATGTCCAGGTAGGAGACCAGTGACAGTATCAGAAAAAAGTAAATTTAATATTGTATGTTGAGGGACCAGTGTATTACTGCTTATGACTTATTTTACAAATAAAAAAACACACTAGAAATCACTTAACTCACTATAATATGATATCCCTATCTAAGCACTAAAACAGGGGTGTCAAACTGCGGCCCTCCAGCTGTTGGGAAACTACAACTTTTCAATTTATCGTAGGCTTAGATACTGGTTGCAGTTTTAGCAGCGGCATATGCAGGTCCCCACCTGCTAAATACCCATTCACGATTATGCAATTATGCCATCTGCTCATAGGATATCTTTATCCAATAATATTTATTTAATATATATTAGGCAATAACACATAGAGTGTAATGTTGCAACTTCTTAAAAGAGAAAGTCTTAATGACACTATGTCAAAACCTGCAATCCATGATACAGTCCTGGGTTCCGAGCCCCGAGTCCAGGTGGAATCATGCGGACGCCGGTATCTCGTGCTTTCGGTGTCTCTCAAAGCATCTCAGAGCTGACCTGCCGACAGCTGGCTGTTGATTCGTCCGCGCACCTCTCACGCGGTCACGCGACGTTTCGGGGGTCACGCCCCCTTTCTCGAGCGTGAAGGTAAGACCTGACTGATCTCCTTATATATCACTGCCTATCTAAAACATATACAAAAAATATATACAACAAACATATACTTACACACATATTTAAAAGAATACATTTAACACAATTTAGGGCTAGACTAACATAATCTCTTATTGATGTGACTTATTCATGTTCTTAGTTTCTATTTTAATTTCAATTTTTATTTAAAAAAACATAAATATACTTATCATCATATTTTTGCTAAATCTAGCCTCAATCAGTGAGTATAGCGCGGACTTATCGCTACCATGCTGTTGGATTATATATATACTTTCCATTGGCATTCCTCATTAAGCCCTCTAGGTGATAACGTTTGTAGTCGATGTATCCAATATACTTCTCGACGCAACAATCTGAGTTTAACTTGTTCTTGATTGTCATCCTGAACTTCCTCAATTATGCACCACCTTAAATCAGTCACTTGGTGACTATGTTCATAAAAGTGTCTTGCTTGCGGATAAGGGTGGCAGCACTGTTGTAATGGATAAAAGAAAATATTTAGAGGAAGCATCTAGACAGCTGAGTGATAGAATAATATATGAGAATATTCAAAAGGACCCCACTGTACAGATTAAGAACCAAATAGATATGGTAATTGCAGAAGCAGAGATCGAGGGTCTTATTGACAAAAGATTAGGAAATATGCTTAGAGTTGAACATCTTAGAGTCCCGGTGTTATATCTAGTGCCTAAGATTCATAAATCTCTAGAAAACCCCCCCGGGAGACCTATTGTCTCCGGGATCGGGTCAATATTCCATCCCATTGCAACATACATTGACAGCTTCCTACAAACTATTGTAGGGGGATTGCCACGCTGCTTAAAGGATACGAACGACTTCCTCACACAATTGGAGGGGGTAGATATAAGTAATGTTACGTTTCTATGCACCCTTGATGTTAAGAGCTTGTACACGAACATTCCCCATGAGGAGGGGATACAAGCCATTAGGCAGAGATTCATTCAAAATCCCAACCTTTCAAATAGGCATATTGGATTCCTGCTGCAACTATTGGAGATGGTTCTTACTAACAACTATTTTAGGTTTGGCCAAGAATTTTATTTACAGCGGCAGGGAGTGGCGATGGGCTCTCCGGTAGCCCCTAGCCTGGCCAACATTTTTATGGAGGCGTTCGAGGATGGGCACGTCGTCCACAGTGAGTGGAGTAGATGTTTGTTGTATATATTTTTTGTATATGTTTTAGATAGGCAGTGATATATAAGGAGATCAGTCAGGTCTTACCTTCACGCTCGAGAAAGGGGGCGTGACCCCCGAAAAGTCGCGTGACCGCGTGAGAGGTGCGCGGACGAATCAACAGCCAGCTGTCGGCAGGTCAGCTCTGAGATGCTTTGAGAGACACCGAAAGCACGAGATATCGGCGTCCGCATGATTCCACCTGGACTCGGGGCTCGGAACCCAGGACTGTATCACGGATTGCAGGTATGACATAGTGTCATTAAGACTTTCTCTTTTAAGAAGTTGCAACATTACACTCTATGTGTTATTGCCTAATATATATTAAAAAAATATTATTGGATAAAGATATCCTATGAGCAGATGGCATAATTGCATAATCGTGAATGGGAAACTACAACTCCCATCATGCATTTGTATAATCTATAACAGTGGGCATGATGGGAGTTGTAGTTTACCAACAGCTGGAGGGCCGCAGTTTGACACTCATGCACTAAACATAACTTTTAATAAAGTATCCATAAAAATAGGAAGAAATATATCCTAAATTAACCCTAGACACCCCTAAATTTCCTAAATAAACACTCCCTATCCAACAAATATGTATGGAGCACCTGTCCTTATAGGGGTGACCACACCAGGGGCCTAATAACTATCTAACTTATCCCTATTAACCCCTATACTACTAACATATTAACATAGGGTAGTCAGGGATGATAGATAAAAGCACCATCCTTACATATATTATATTAAACTCCTCACAAATATGATTACCTTGAGTCACCAATGTATCTCCTAGAAGTACAAATTCATTCACCAGATCTCAATCGCAAGTGATTATCATTCAGGACAACACAATAAATACATCTTATCAACCTGACCCTATCAATAGGCGTACCCAGCCTAGATGACCGAGAAATTGGGTTGTAATTTATGACTTATTTTAGCAACATGTTTAAATTAGTCCCCAATAATATCATGTTTATTGCCCCTGTTCATATTATGCATCAAGATACCAGGAAACATTTATACTATGAGGCTATAGAGTTTCTCCATCTACTGAACCTACATTGTTTCTGCATCAGACACAAAAGCGTGGAAATGTGATGTGAATGGGGCCTTAAGGTAAATTTTCCTTTTATTACCCCATGTCCATGTGAGTACATAAAGCAAGACAAGCTATAATGAACACTTATTGCAAACTGGCATACATTTACATTTTGAAGGTTAAACTTCACTTTTATTAATTATACTGTATAAGCTTCTGTTGCAGATCTGTGCTTCAAAACCTGTAATTCTCTTGGATTTTAGGGACAGCTAACCGTTTTTCTTTCAGTGCTGGACGTGCTAGTTACTACTTAATCCTTTAAACCCCCCTTCTAGGCCATTAAATAACTTTCCATTATCTGACGTATCCTGACTGAATCCCTAACTGGCCCTCTAATTACACTCAAATTAGCATTATACGGAAAGGGCTACATTTAGAAGGCATTCTGAATTTTGAGTTAAAGGAGTTGTCTCACGACTGGATTTCATCCTACCTTGGTGCTGTCCTAAGAGCTGTAGTTTTGAAATCATGGGCGGGAGCACTGGCTCCTGGAGTCCTCTCCCCCCTCCCTTCATCTAGGTGACGTCATGCTGCTGCGCTCGCTCCCAATGCTAACAGCATTGGAAGGGAGAACATCTCAGATCACAGAGTTCTCTTTCCCCTGCTGCTCACCATTCAGTAGCATCCACCGTGTACACAGCACATATTTCTCTCCCCATACATCCATACATGACCCAGGCCAGGGGTTCCCAGCACAGAGAATTGAGCAGGGGGGAAGCGATTCAAATAATCTCTGATGTGTTGTATTTGCATGGAGTTATCTCAGTGCTACATCTGTCTGTGTCTGCTTAATTACTATTCACTGACTGTTGACTATTTCCTGCCTGAATCATTCACTTCAGCAGTGAAGCTGGTTAGGTAAATAGGAGAGTGAATGCTAATTAGGCAGACTCAGAGCTGAATGAGACAGGCAGGAAATAGTTAACAGCAGTGAATAATAATTAGGCTGAGACACAGATAAGGCAGCAGGGGAGATGACAGGGGCTGCTAGTATGCCTGCTCTAAATCACTGAGCTGTGCTGCAGGCAGAGCGAGGACAGAGAGAGAAAGGACAGGAGATAGTTAAACTTGTGTGCTCGCTCCCGCCGCGACCTGTTGTGATAAGATGCCGGAGATACAGCCTATCAGGGAGAACAAGCAGGTCGGTGACTATAGAGACCTCAGCAGCCTCTGAAGCCACTAAAAACAAGTTATCTAGAAATCAGTAGGAGATTTGTTATTGACATATATTGCAAATGTGCCTGTTTTTTGAAGATCTTTAATTTGAATGACAATCTTTGTAGTGAGACAACCCCTTTAATTTTAGCAGCTGGAGATCCCTATGTTATCGTTACTTTAGAGCTGGAATTGTTCATGAATGTCATTATTAATAAGAGGGTAAACCAACACATATATCTTAAGACGTATTAAGTTCATTATATAAATTCACCTATTATAGCTTGGCTAGCCATTAACATTGTCTGGTTTGTGTATTTGTCCACCTAATAAAAGAAGAGAGCGATACAAAATAGTTTACTATATCTATGTATTGGAAAACTCCTTAAAATAAGGCTTATGGGACCTTAATGAATTTCTGTTACAAGCACTTAAATATTGTTCTGGGCAGAAATGTAGCAAGAATCCAATCATCATGAGGGCACCTTCAAAGGAAACGTAAGAAAAGGCATGATATGTAAGTGCAGCCATAAAATAATTTGTCCACGTGATCAACTCAGACAGCTGAATCAGTATTGAATATTTATTTTAAGTTGCTATATAAACTAGAAATATACCCACTGCATGCATAATACTGTCATATAGTGCTTACATTATACTGATATGCTGTGCTTAAATTATACAAACATTAAAATGTTGAAATAGTTGAATCGTTCCAAAGAGTGCCACTATTAAGCTGGCATACACTGCCCACATTTACAGAGACCACATAATGCTAACATATATAGTTGTGTTCAAAATAATAACAGTCCGATATGACAACCAGATTAATCACTGGTTTTGTTGTAAATGATATTACCACATGTCAAACAATTTACCAGTTGGTGCAGAAGATTCTTAGAAAACCAACAGACTCCGCATTCATGGTCGGCAGGTTTTTGAGTCTGTATTTGAATAATTATTTGAAAGGGGATGTGTTCAAAATAATAGCAGTGTGGAGTTCAATTAGTGTGAAGAAACAGGTGTGAATCAGATGTGGCTGTTATTTAGGGGTGAAGCCAGTAAATGCTGTACCTGCATTTCTCCTTGAAAGCCTCAGAAATATGGGTCGTTCGAGACCTTGTTCAGAAGAACAGCACACTTTGATTAAAAAGTTGATTGGAGAGGGTAAAACTTATAAAGAAGAGCAGACAATGACCGACTATTCAGCTAAAATGATCTCCAATGCTTTAAAATGGAAAACAAAACCAGAGAGACATGGAAGAAAACGGAAGATGACTATTCAAATGGATCGAACAATAGCCAGAAGGCCAATGATAAGCTCCAGGATGATCAAAGACAGTCTCAAGTTCCCTGTGAGTACTGTGACCATTAGAAGATGCTGGTGTGAAGCTAATCTATTAGCAAGAAGTTCCCGCAAGTTCCTGTTCCAAAAAAGACATGTGCGGAAGTGGATACAATTTGCCAAAGAACACATCAACTGGCCAAAGGAGAAATGGAGAAACATTTTGTGGACTGTCGAAGGTAAAATTGTTCTTTTTGGGTCCATGAGCTGCAGACAGTTCATCAGACGACCCCCTATACTCTGAATTTAAGCCACAGTACACTCTGAAGACAGTGAAGCACGGTGGTGCAAGCATCATGATATGGGCATGTTTCTCTTACTATGGTGCTGGGCCTATTTACAGCCAGGGATCATGGACCCGTTTGCATATATCGAAATACTTAAAGAGGTCATGTTGCCTTATGAGGAAATGCCCTTGAAATGGGTATTTCAACAATACAACAACCCTAAACACACCAGTAAACGAGCAAAATCTTGATTTCAGTCCAACAACATTTAGGTTATGGAGTGACCAGCCCAATCCCCGGACCTTAATCCGATAGAACACTTATGGGGTGACATAAAAAATGCCGATTCTGAGGCAAAGCCAACAAAGGCAAGTAAATTGTGGGATGTAGTCAAAGCATCCTGGGCTGGAATAACAGTTGGCAGGTGCCAGAAGTTGGTTGACTCTACACAACATAGACGTGAAGCAGTTCTAAAAAACTGTGGCTATACAACTAAATATTAAGTTACTGATTCACAGAAATGCTAATCCTAAAAAAAAAAAAGAGTACATATCTTGAGTTTGTAAAAACAAATGCAGACACCGCTATTATATGGAACAGCCCAATGTTCATTTTTTGTTATTTTCCATAAATTCTATTTCCCATCCTCTTTTGATTTAGAAAACAGTGTGCAATCTTCACAATGCATGGAAATAAAAACTATTATAAAGATTTTGGGCGACGTGTATGAACCTGCCCTGTTTGCTAGATTTTTAAATCGCCCGCACGCCAGTATCAGGAACATTACAGAGCACAAGCGGCACTTTGTAATGCACCTGATCTCGGGGGGCGTGTGGGAGGCAGGACGCACTGGAACCGTACAAAGCTATAGATTTATAGCTTCAGTACGGCAATTCCAGGCGCATTACTGCTGGAACAAGTAAACCACTTTCAAAGTGATTTACCTGAGCCAGAATAGTCGTTTCTGCTCTAGAATGTGCCTAACTTATGACCCGCAGTAGACCAGGTTCATAAATCAGGCACATTCTACACTATTCTTATGTGCAGAAAAATTGCCGTCTAAGCACCAAAAATCATACATGTAGTCCTTTGTGCTTAGCCCATGTTTTTGAACACACTGCTAATATTTTGAATACAGCTGTACAGCTCAAAAAACAAGTGTCATACAGTTCTACCATGATATTGTGCCAAAATAGCCACATAACTGCATACAGAATCAGAACAACAACATAATACCAAAATCAACATTAACGTCTTAAAAAATAGTTCCATTTACTTTACGTATGTGAGTGAGTACACCCCTCACATTTTTGTAAATATTGTATATCTTTTTATGGGACAACACTGAAGATAAGACACTGTAATACAATGTAAAGTAGTCAGTGTACAGCTTGTATAACAGTGTAAATTTGGTGTGTCCTCAAAATAACTCAACACACAGCCATCAATGTCTAAACCACTGGCAACAAAAGTGAGTACACCCCTAAGTGAAAATGAACAAATTGTATCCAATTTGCAATTTTCCCTCCATGGTGTCATGTGACTCGTTAGTGTTACAAGGTCTCAGGTGTGAATGGGGAGTAGTTGTGGCAAATTTGGTGTTATTTCTCACACTCTCTCATACTGGTCACTGGAAGTTCTACATGGAAACTCATGGCAAAGAACTGTCTGAGGATCTGAAATAAAAATGTTGCTCTACATAAAGATGGCCTTGGCTATTAGAAGATTGGTAAAACCCTGAAACTGAGCAGGCAAAGGTGGGCCAAAACCCTACACGGGTTTTAAAAAATGGGTTCCGATCAAAACAAAGGGGGCCCCTTAAAATTGTATCCCAAAATTTCCCTAACTTCCGTTTTCCCATGAAAAAAAATAATAAAAAATTTAAAAAATAGGAGGTGTGTAAGGTTTTCCCAAAGAAACCTTGCTATTTTGTAAAAAAATGGCTTCAAATAAGGGGGAAAACGTCCCCTTATGACGACAACCAGTGAAATCAAAAAAACTAATTTTCTTTACCAAATGTTTTTTTGGGTGCTGCCTAGCAAATGCAACGCAGGGAAAAAATTATTTTTTAAAAGAATATTTACTACTTTTTTCAAACAAAAAATGTAAAACCAAAAAAAAAACATCTCTTTTGAAGAATTTTTACCAGGAGAGGGTAGAAAATTAAATTTTATCATCTTTCACAAGATTTCCTTTATCATAATTTAAAATGAGACTGAAACCGCAAAAAAAGGGGTGATGGATTTTTTTCCCCAAAAAATGATTTTTTGTTTTCCCATTCTTTTTCTACTTGGGGCAGACAAAATACTTGTAAACCTAAAAATCAAGCATAGGGGGGTAACCGTGGGAAGGATTCCCAAAGTCGCTGCCAAAACCCCAAAACCTTTGAAAATTGAAAGAAATATTTTGAAGAAATTAAAATCCTATAAGGGGAAATTTCCCTTTCCCTAAATTAATAAACCCTTGAGTCAAATTTTTATGATCACCAGGGCCCTTTCCCCATGGGGGGGGGGGCCCCGGGGCCCCGGGTAGATCCCCCCCCTGGGGGCGCCCCCATTGGCTTTCCCGCCCCAACCCGAGGGGGGGGCGGCCCCCCTCCTCCCCCCCCGGGATGAATTTCCGCCCCCCCGAACCCAACCCCCCGGAACCCCCGGGGGTTTTCAATAACCAATCATTTTTGGCAGCCCCCCGGGGGCCAATCAATTTTTTTTTTTTCAACAGGGCATCACTGGCTTCAGGGGGGGAAAACACTGGCTAAAAATTTTGGGGGCACACTGGCCTACAACCCGGGGGGCCATCAATGTCTACCAGGGGGGGGATCATTTGGGTACAAGGGGGGAAACACTGGGTAAGGGGGGAAACACTGCTACAAAGGGGCCCCTCTACAGGGGGTAACAAGGGGGGAAACTTAAACCCCCTTGGGTACGAGGGGCATCACCCCGGCTTTAAGGGGGGGCATTTTAAAAAACCCGGCTACAGGGGGAAAGGGGGATCTACCCCGGGGCCCCACCGGGGGCATCACTGGGTACAGGTGGCATCACTGGCTACAAGGGGAAAAAGGGATTACTGGCTACAAAGGGGGGACCAAGGCCCCTGGCTACAAAGGGGGGGGCACTGGCTTTCAGGGGGCATTCCCTAAAAATTTGGGTCAGGGGGCAACACTGCTACAAAGGGAATGGGCCCAACACAAGGCTAACAGGAAGGGGGATCATTGGCTAAAAAGGTGGGGGGGAAAACACTGGCTAAAAATTGGGGGTTGGGGGGGATCACTGCTAAAAAAGGTGGGGGGAATTCAAACACTCTTAAAACCTGGGGGCAAACTCTGGGGGGTACAAGGGGGCCAATCTACTGGGGCCCCCTAAAAAGGGGGCCCCTCTACGGGGGCCCCCACGGGGGATCATAAAACACCTGGCCTAACAGGGGGGCATCATCTGGGGGGGGGCCCCCTTACCAAGGGTGGTGGGGCCCCTCCAAACTTTGGGTACAGGGGGGCTAACAACCCCAGGGGGTTTTAATTAAGGGGTTTGGGGGTACTACCCGTTGGGGGTAACCCCCAAAGGGGGCATAAATTTCAAAGGCTACCCTATGAAAGTACTATAAATTTGGGGGGTTTTTTTAGAGATAGGAAAAAATTTGGAAAAGAAGTGCTGATAAATGGGGGATTTTTAAGATTTTTTTTTAAATTTTACAGTGAAGAGTCGGGAGTAGTTGTCTGGGACAGATGGAAAAGAAGAAGAGAAAGAGAACAACTCTTCAGAGATGTCTCCTGTGAGTCACTAGATATAACTTTACTGTAACCATTTATATGTCTGCAGAGCCTGTGTACAGCTGGTATCCAATATTGTATGGTCACTGTACGCCGGTAATATTGGTTGAAATATAATAGTTTGTATTCAGTAATGGTCAGTTTGTATTATTCAGTCACTATGTGGTGGGGATATGTGGTCACAGTGTTGCTGTATTTGGTCACTATGTGGTGATATGTGTTCATGGTGTGGTGGTATTATTTGATCACTGTGTGCTGGTGATATGTGGTCTTAGTGGTCTTGGGATTCTGGTTGGTGTAGCAGTGGTATTTGGTAACTGTATGACTATTATTTAGTAGTTTTATAAGTAGCAGATTGTGGTAAAGCTTTTTGTATATTTTGGCTTTGGTTTATGGTGATGCACTGTGGCGCACTGTGAAATTTCTTCACCTCGCCCTGAGTGAGATTTAGCCTAGGAACGGCCCTGATGATCACTCCCTACTTTTGACGTCAGCAGTGCGTAGCTCATGAAGGGAGTCACATGTCGTGAGCTGGCTTGGTGGAAATATAAGGTGTGTAATAGGCTGTCTGCCCACATATCACTTATTGCTGTCATGAATAAAAGGGGCGAAAAGATGATTATTGGCTTTTGGACCAAAAGGGGCAAAATTTCTGAAACTGTACAATTTGTAGACTGTTTGCATGCTGCTGCAGTGAAAGTGTTTCATGAGTGGAAACATTGCAGCATTTTAAATAAGTGATTTTGAAACTGCTGAGCACCACATGCCATTGATGTGAAAGGTAAATGTTTGCTACAGTAGAGCAGCTTAGTGCCAAAATGAACCAGGGGTCTAACACACGTGTTTCTAACAGCAGTTCAGTAAACCCTATTGTGTTTAGGGCTCCAAAGCAGTTTACGGTTACAAAGTTGCATCAACAGCAAAGGCTTCAATTTTCACGGGAGTATCGGAATTGGACCTCTGCTGATTAGCAAAAGGTTGTATTTTCTAATGACGTTAGCATGTCAGTCGAGAAACTTTAGAGCACCAGCACCCTGCAACCACTGCAGGAAGAACACAAGCTGGTGTTGGCAGCATTATGTTCTAGGGAATGTTTTTGCTGCATTTTCTGGGCACACTCATCCATGTGGAAGGCACACTCAGTCGATTTGGGTATAAATGCATTCTTGCAGATTACATATAGCCATACATGCTGGGTGAGATGGGATTGTTCAGCAAGACAATGCAACATGTGACATAGCTAGAAAGGTCTGACATTGGTTGGAAGAGTGTCATGTACACAATTACCAGCATGTGATGTGGGGCCACTGTAAAGGGGTTAATTTATTTCCACTCAATCTTATTTGCACTCACTCAGGTGGCAAATTATGCATAAATGACACCCCAACACAGTCCAGACAACCCAAAAATATATGCTGCCACCACCTTCCTCAATAATCAAAATCAGAGAGGTACTTGCAGAGTTAAAACACTGTGATCAAACATTGCTCTCCAGCAGTCACAATGCTAAACACTATAATCAAAACTATGCATTCTTACAGCATACAAGGACCAAACTTATTAAAGTTTTAAGCTTTAATAGAAAAAAGTACAGTGCTTACAGAATACAAAAATAAAGATTAAAAAACAACAGACATGCAATACAGTTATAAAATAAATAGAAAACACCTAACACCGTACAGAATATCTTCTTAGTTCCTGGGACAAGGAGGAAATTGGAAAGCAGCTCAGATGATGGCTGAACCCCATACTGTGGACCCGGTTTTCTACTGCAACCATATTTTCGTACTATGATATTTAGGTTCATATTTTAGAGCTGCCCTTCAGCTCGTTATGGTAATTTGTTGCCCCTGACTGGCTGATTAGGTGTTAAAAAAGGAAGGCCAAGGAATGTCTAATTATATCTGTCCCTTGATTGACTCATTGTAATGTGTGTTGAGAAGTGTCAAGGGTGGATGGACAGATGAGGGTCTGGCCATCCTTTAAAGCAGAGAGAACTCCAGACCCCATGTTAAAAGTCCCACTTGAAGATAACCTATCACCCTCGTCCAACATAAACAAGGCATAATGGTTTATGACCAGAATTAACAATGCTTGAATAGTCCAACTGGTAGACAGTGGAATACACATAATCAATCTGTGGTAGGAGTAGTCCAGGGTGCCGCCGCCATCCGCCACTGCCAATCGTTAGGGTCCCAAGTTGATACCGATCGCTAAGGTATCAGCTTAAGACCTGGCAATCGGTGGTGGCAGAGGCGCTGGGACTAACTGTATGTGCGTCCTCAGGACGCACATACACTTAAAAGCTTTTGCAGAGCAGAGAGCGAAGGCTCTCCGCTCCACAGAGTACTCCGCTGAGCCGCAAGTAGGCTCACCGGAGTTCACAGCATAGGCGGCGTGAAAGTGCCTGATGTCGTCACGCCGCCTATGAAGGAAGAAGACTGAGGCCAGCGGGAGCTTCTGGGAGCGGGGTAAGGTGAGTATATGTTAGTTTTTTCTTATTTTTAATTAGCCCTATCTACCTGCTGTAGGACCTATAACCCACCTATATACGTGCTGGAGGACCTATAACCAAATTAAATACGTGCTGGGGGACCTATATATGTACTGGGGGACATATATCCTACCTATATACATGCTGGGGGACCTATATACCTGCTGATGGACCTATAACCTACCTATATATGCAATATATTTGCAATATGTGTCCATTAGCAGTATCTTACCTATTCTGAGATATTCCCTCTTGATGGGCTGAATCCGCTCCGCAGGTCGCTATAGCTACAGACCTTTTGATCTCTCATATAAACTGCAGCACTGGTCGCAAAGGCTACAGAACCGTTTGATCTCACATAGATAGGCTGTCAGCACTGGATCTATAGCTACAGACCTGGCTTCTACTGCAGCCTAAAGCAGCCAGTAAACACGCCCTGAATTCAAAGTGAAATCAAGAAAACAGGACTGAAGTGAGATGAATCAGTGTAGTGAGACAACCCCTTTAAGGACAGCACATCCTGCAAAAGTGCCCTCAATTAAACACAATAAGGTTAGGTCTACACAGCACAGGTTTTGGGAAGGATATAAATACTGAATCCAGCGTGGTATAGCTCTCATTAGAAAATCTGTGTTGTAGTCAACACAGCACAGATTTTTACTGAGATTTTCCTAAACCGAAAACCGCAGAATATAGCTCTGTGATATATAGGGTTATAATAAGAGGAGAGAAGCTGAGCTCAGTGATATATAGGTTTATATGAAAGATGATAGAAAGCCTGTAGCTCTGTGATATATAGGGTTAGATAGGAGATAGAGGGAGAAGCTGGCTCTTGTGATATATAGGGTTATATGATATAGGAGAGAAGCGAGCTCTGAGATATATAGGGTAAATGATAGAGGGAGAGAAGCTGAGCTTCTGTGAAATATAGGGATATATGATAGAGGAAAGGAGCTGAGCTCTGGATATATAGGGTTTTAAATGATAGAGGAGAGAAGCTGAGCTCTGTATATAGTAGGGGTTATATAATAGAGAGAGAGAAGCTTAGCTCAGTGATAAATTGGTGTTATATTATAAGGATAGAGCTGAGCTCTTGGATATATTGGGTTTATATGATAGAGGAGAGAATCTGATCATCTGTGATATAATAGGTTTATATATACGGAGAGAAGCAGAAATCTCTGTGATATATAGGGTTATAATATTAGAGGAGAAAGCTGACTCTGGTGATATATAGTTTAATATGATAGAGGAGATAAGCTGAGCTCTTTATATATAGGGTAATATGATAAGAGGAGAAAGCTGAGCTCTGTGATATATAGGGTTATATGAAAGAGGAGAGAAGCTGAGCTCTGTGATATATAGGGTTTATATGATAGAGGGAGAGAAGCTGAGCTCTGTGATAAATAGGGTTATTATGATAGAGGAAAGGAGTCTGAGCTCGTGATAATATAGGGTTCTAAAGAAAGAGGAAGAACTGAGCTCTGTGATTATATAGGGATTATAATGAAATAGGAGAGAAGCAGAGCTCTGTGATCTATTGGTATATGATAGAGGAAGAAGCTGGAGCTCGCTGAAATAATGGTTCAATGATAGAGAGAAAGCTGATCTCTGTGATATATTAGTTATATGATAGAGAGAGAAGCTGATCATACTGTGATATATATGTTTATATAATATGAGAGAGGGCAGCTGATCTCTGTGATATATAGGTTATATGATAGAGAGAGAGAGCTAGCTCTGTGATATATAGGGTTATATGAATAGAGGGAGAGGAGCTGAGCTACTGTGATATATTAGGTTATAATTATAGAGGAGAAGAACGCAGATCTCTGTGATATATAGGGTGATAATAGATAGAGAAGCTGAGCTCATGTGATATATAGGGTTTAACATATAGAGAGAAGGAGTGAGTTTCATTGATATATTAGGTTTATAAGATAGAAGGGAGAATCTGAGCTCTGTGCTAATAATAGGGTGATATGCTATAGGCGAGAGGACAGAGCTCTGTGATATATAGGTTATAATGATGAGAGGGAGAGAAGTTGACTATGTGACAATATAAGGTTATATGAAAGAGGAGAGAAGCTGAGCTCTGTGATATAATAGGGTCAATATGATAGAGGACGAGGAATCTGAGCTCTGTGATAATAGAGTATATTGGTAAGATGGAGAGAAGCAGAGCTCTGTGATAAATAGGGGTTAATATAATAGTGAGTGAAGGACGGAGCTCTGTGATAAATAGGGTTATATGATAGAGGAGAGGAAGCTGAGCACTGGTGATATATAAGGGTTATATGATAGAGGAGAGAAGCTAGCTCTGGGGTAATATTTTATATAAAAGGGAGGAGCTGAGCCTGAATATAAAGGGTTAATGATAGGAGAGAAGCACTTTTTTATTTTGGAGCACTTAAACCAAGCAAGTTGAAGATATCTGCCGGTTGCCTGATTGTGAACGCTGCTAAAAAGATAATAATATTATTCTTCACGCGGGGGAAGGCGACCCCTGACAATGAGCAATCATCAATGGAGCAGCAGAACACCATATTAGCTAAAAGGTGCATTGGCTTAAAACATGAAGAAATATTATTTTGGGTTTTTTTTAAGTGGCCAGTCTATTTTTTAGAGGAACCCCCTTAAAACTTAATACCCACAGTTTTTTTCCCCCTTTAAAAATATGTGAAAAAATGTCAAACCGTGAAAAATTTTTACGTTTTTTCACTCCTGGGGACACATTGGGTTTTATGTTTTTTAGGGGAAAATTTTTCATGTTTTTTGATAAAAATAGACACAGCTCCAACAAGATCCACAATGTTAAGGGGGAAAACTTTAAATTTCTGGAGACCGGATTTTAGGATTGGACCCCATGGTGAGTCATTTAGAGAGTCATTTCAATACCCAAGTATCCTAGTATGAAAGAACCATTAAGTAGAGCAGGTGGTTTTATTCTACCCTGTCACAATGTCAATGGGCACTTGGCCTTCTCTATCCCATCCTCTATTAAAACAAAATACTTTTAAAAACCGACAGCACACCCTTTCCCCCACGTACCCCTTTTTCAAACTGACTGCTAAAGAAAAGAATCATTTTGTCACTGTATGGAAATGAATCTTTTCCCACATTTTTTCTCCACCTTTAATTACACAGAAAATTACTACCCTTTACTTTTTAAACGCAAGGAGTAAAAAATAGAAATACAAAAATCTAAACCCCCTTTAACCCCCCCCCCCCCCCCCCCCCCCCCCCCCCCCCCCTTTAAAATTTTTACAGAGCTGACGACAGAGAAAACGTCAAATGGCCAGCTATAAAACAGAACTGAAGAGGCTGTCCTACCGTTAAAGGGGTTTTGCCACGATCTCATTTAAAACCCTTTCCTGCACCCCACTCTTCAGCTCTGTGGGGCTCAGAAGGGGGCGTGTATGATTTTTTTAAATTTGCATTTTCATGTGACATCCCCAGGCTTTTTTTCTTTTAGACAAAAAAAGGGTTTGGTTATGTTGGGAACTGTAAGAACCCAAAAAGTAGCCCCAGAGAAAAAATTTTTTGCTTCCGGGGCAAAAAGGGTCCCCCCTTTTTCAAATCCCTGGGGAAAACCCAAACCTGTGGGGGTTTTTTTTTCTTTAAATAAAAGCACTTTCCCATTGAGGTTTCTTTTTTTTTTATTTGCACTGTTTAAATAATTATTTAAGGAATACAGGGCCCGGAGTGGGAGGGGAACACACCGGGGTTTTTAAAACACTTAATAGCTGCCGGGAGCAAAAGAGGTGAGGGCCCCCCTGAGCTTTGGCGACCGGGATGGGGGAAGCTACAGCCCGGGTCGTATCCCCGGAGATGAGCTGAAAACCCAATGGATCAAAAAAAGGGAACAAAGGGCCCAAAAAAACTGCCCAAAATTTTTTTTAATTTAATGAAAAAAGGTAAAAAATGAAAAATTTAAATTAATTTACCAAACCCCCAATTAAATTTTTACTTCGGGAAAAACCCCTTTTTAAATATCCCCCGATTCAGTAAAGAAAGAGCGGGGAAAATTTTAAATTATAAATATGGAGCCACCTGGTGTTCCAAGTAAATAAAACCCAATCCGTCCACCAAATTACTTAGTGTTGGTGGACACCCCATGCCTCATCACCCCTCGTTACGGGCAAGTCCCCTGTATATTGATCTTTGACCACTCCCCACTGCGGCCAAACAGATACAAAAATTTCAGCTTGTAAAGGGAAATGGCAGGGGCCCCCAAACGAAACATCTCTGTGAGAAGACGCCTTCTGCAGGGAAAGTAAGACGGGACTATATTATCACTCCCAGGGGGGAAAGAAAACGTTCTGTCCAAAGCCTCAAAAATTTAAACAGCAGCGGGTTTCTTTTTTAATGCTAAAAAACCCAAGTAATTTTAACTTTAAAACAGCTAAAAGAAAGCATTCGGGAACATTTTGGAAAAACAAAAATTGATGGGATAACCCCATTAATACGTTAGTGAAGTTGATGCTTGCACAAGCAAATATCTAAAATCTAAAAAAAATGGCAGAATACAAGAGGAAAGGAAATGTGGATTGATCAGAGAGGGTAGGGAAACCCCCCGGGGTAAATTTCCCCAAATTTAGGGTAACCCTTTGCTCATAGAAACTACGGATTTACGCCCCCACGGGCCCGCTGTAAATACTCTGGCCCCGGGCCCGGGGCCCCCTCCTACAGGGGGGGTAAAGGGGCCGCCCCACCCCGTCCGGGAGACTCTCACGTGCAGGGAGGAGGCGGGAGGGACCCACCCCCCCTTCTCCCTTCTCCCCCTGAAATGTACAGCCCCGGTGAGCCCCCTTAAAATAGGGGGTCGCGGCCCAGGGGGAGTGACGCGGGGCGCACTCACTCCCCCTGCGACGCAAAAGGGCCCCGGAGATTTTCGGGAGCTGCAGGGAGCCGGGTTTAGGAAAGGGGCTTTTATTATTTTTTAATTAGGGGGGCATCTCCCCTGACAAAAAAGGGGAGCATCAAACCAGACAAAAAAAAGGGGGGCATTTTTACCTGACTAAAAAGGGGGCATCTCCCGGGGCTAACAAACGGGGAAAATCCCTGATTTAAAAAGGGGGGGCAACAAACCTGACTAAAAAGGGGGCAAAAACCTGAAAAAAAAGGGGGAAAATTTACCTGGCAAAAAAAATTGGGGGGTTTAACCTACCTAAACAAGGGGGGCATCAACCTGGCAACCAAAGGGGGCACTACCGGCTAAAAAAAGGGGCCAACTTCCGGGCAAAAAAGGGGGGGGCATCAAACCCTTGGCAAAAAAGGGGGGGTAATTTCCTGGCTAAAAAAGGGGGGGAAACTACCTGGCAAAACAAGGGGGCAACTTCCGGTAAAAAAGGGGGAAATTTTCCTACCGGGCCCTAAAAAAGGGGGCAAAAACTGGTAAAAAATTTGGGGGAAATTACCTGGCTAACAAATGGGGGCATTACCTGGCTAAAAAATTTGGGGGCCCATCAACCCGCTAACGAAGGGGGGCCTTTCCTGGCAAAAAACCCCGAAGGGGGGCATAAAACCGGGACTACAAGGGGGCTTTCTATTTGGGGGTAAAAGGGGGGCATCAACCTGACTACAAGGGGGCTTTCTACTTGGCAAACGGGGGGCATCCCCCTGCCTGTAAGGGGCCCCTCCCAGGTTAAAAGGGAAATTTCTACCTGGCTTTCTTCCCCAAAGCCGTTATGCGTTATGGGGGAGTGGGTGTGGTTTTTTTGAAGGGGCGTGGCACCAAAAAGATGGGCGGTCCCTTTAAATTTTTTTTGCAGCGCCCCGCCCTCTTCAATCCCCTCCCTTTTCCCAATTTTCAAAATTTGGAAAACTATGACTATACCCTTTAAACCAAAAAATTTTTTAAATTTGGTATTTAAATTTTATTAATTATAAAACTTTTTGGGGACCCGTATTTTTTTTGGGTCCCAAAACCCATTTGGGTTATTGCGCCCGAGTAGTGTGGGAACGCACCTGAAAAATGAATCTGTTCAAATTGCAGGCAAAAAACAGGCCCCTTCTAGGCAAAAACGACCCTTTGGCCCCGGAAAAACATTTAAAAGTGGTTTTCCCTTTTCCCCCGCAGAAATTTGCCCCTTTGGAATTGCCGTACTAAACCCTTCTGTGCCCCCCCGGCCTCCCACTCCCCCCCCCCAAAAACGGGCCCCCATTCCCAAAGTGCCCTGTTTTACGCCTGCTGCTGGAGGGCCCAAAAGGGTTCTGAGAGTACATATCAAGTCCCCCCGTAAAAAATTAATAAAAAAAAATACATTTTGGGCCTAAATTTTATAAAACGTTGCCCACATAAGTCTTATCTTTGCCCCATAGCAATAAAACAGACCTCATTTTTTTTCTTTTTTCTAAACCCAGTTTCAAAAATGAAACTGAGCCCCTTTTTGGTTTTTTTAAAACCCAAAAAAAAGCCCTTGATCTTTGAGGCCCATATTTAATATAGGGCCAAAGTCCAAGGGGCCCGGGATAGAATATATTCAGCAAACAGTGTTTTTTCCCTAGGAATTGTTTTGATATAGTTTTCAAGGCACAATGATAAGGGGAAAGGCCTTCGGGTGTTTGGTGGTCAAGAAAGTGCTCTCTCAGTATGTGCGGTATACAGCTTGGACTAAGTGTGGGACTGGGATTTTAGGGCCCACGGTGGGAAATTGTTTTCTAGGGTCCACCATTTGGGGCCTTTTTCTGGGCCCACCCCTGGAGTTTATTTTGGGGGGCCCCACCCTATCCCTACTGTAAATATTTGTAAAAAGGGCCCCCCTATACTCTGCCTCTTGCTTTTTTGCCTTCTTTTTTTTGTTTTCGGCCTCCCCCAAAGGGATGTAAATGCATTTAAAAAAAAGCATCTCCTTTAAAAACCAATGCTAGGGCCCACCGATTTTTCCCCTTTTTCCCCCTGGGGGGCCCAAACCCAAAACATACCTGTAATGCTCTTAAAAGTTTTAGAAAGGGTGCACGCAATGATTGGCGCCCCCCTAGGTACAGTGCGGTATTTACAGGGGTCCTGAAACAGTTTTTAAAGGGTGGGGAGGGGGGGCTGGCCCCTTTTGGGCACCAGGTGGGGGCCCCACATTTCTTCTTTTGTAAATACTGTATAAAGATTTTTGAAAGGGCTCCTATCCATCAAAGAAAGCAATTCCCAGTTTCCACCCAGTTTTTTCGTTTCGGTAAGGATTTGCTTAATCAATTTTTAATTTTTTCGGGTTTCCTTTTCTTTAATCCCCCATTTTGTATTATGTTGGCGACTTTTGGGCCCCCTAAAACCAATTATCATTTTTTTCCATAAGTTATGGCAAAACATACAATGGTCCCCGGGGAAGAAATTTTAAAACCCCTTAACGCCCACCCCCCGGGTTTTTTTTGGGACGTCCCCTTTGGTTTGCGGGTTTGTTGCCCGCAGCGACGTCTTTTTGCTGCCCATTTGGAGGACCCCCGAGTTTGGGCCCCCCAAAGCCGCAGCACCCGGGGGAAAAGGGGGCTGACACACAGCCCTGCTCCCAGTAACCCCTCCCAAGCCCGGGACGGGGGGGAAACCCCCTTTTTCCCGGTACTTTAACCCTTTGATTGTTTGCAGTTCGTCACCGCAGTGACCCAAAAAAGGGCCCGGGGCCGGCCCCCAAAAGTGCCACGGGCTTTTGGGTTTTAAGAACCCACCCGTCAGGGCAGCCCGTGAGCTGCCCTGATCACTGCCTGTGCAGATGACACGTTTAACAATGTTTTAAGATATAGGGAAAATGCTAATACATTCCTAATTGAAAAAAAAAAAAAAAAGTAACATTTAAAACCCTTTAGGGAATTTAAAAAAAAAAGCAAAAAAAAAAAAATTAAAAAGTGTAAAAAAAACAAATAAAATAAAAATAAATTTTTAAAATAAAAAAATTTGTGCATACATTAACACACAAAAAAACCCAAACCACATTTTAAGGTAACCATACGACCGGGGAATAGCCTGCAGAATTAATCTAACAATTTTTTAATTTTGAAATGGAATGGGTAAAAAAAAGTATAAAAACTACCCAAAAAAATTTAAAAAAAAGAAAAAAAAATTCTTTAATTATTTATAAGTAAACTTGGGAAAACCAAATTTCCCCCCTAAAGTACAACCCAGTCTTGAATAAAAAAAAAGAGGCCTAAAACAAAATGGTCATTGAACCCAAAAAAAAAAAAAGGGTTTCAAAATTTTTTTGAAAAAGCAAGGAAAGGGAAAAAAAAAAAAAAATGTTCTGGTCATTAACTTACTTTTTTAGGCGCGGCTTAAAGGGGGTTAAATTATAAGTTGAGGGGTTTTACCCCTATATGGCCAAAGCAATTAACAAAACTTTTGTTTTAAACCATTTTTGGAAAGGGAAACAAAAGGTTTCCTTTTTTGGAAGGGAAAACCATGTCCCGAGGGGGCCCGGCCTCAGTGAAGTAAAAGCAAGGAGTTTCTTTTACGTCAGTAACTCTGGGTTACTGACACCTGATTGCTAGTGTGTAGCATAGCTGCGCCTAGAAGCTGATTTGGGGTTTACTTTTTTTCTGGAATGGCCATTTCCCCTTTTTCCTGGGCCAAGATTTACCAAAGGAAAAAAGAAGATTTTGCCACCAATTTCTGTAGTCCCCCCAGTGTGAAAAAACCCTTTGGGGATGATGCTTTGGAAAAACCAGTCGGAAAACCCCACAAAAAAAAAAAAAAACCCTTTTTTAAAAAACCAAAAAAGTCTGCAGCACCAAAATGGCATTTTTGAAAAATCCAAACCTTAATATTTCATGATTAACAACACCAGGCCACCATCATCTGATGCATTTTGCACAACTGGCCCCCTTTCCCCTAAATGCGTTACCTGTAGACTGCCCTTACCCCCTTGGGGCTGCCCCTTTCCCGTAAACTGCCCCTTAAAACGGTTTTAAATGCCCTTTGCCGAAAGACGGCCCCCTTACGCGTAGACTGCCCTTAAGCGTAGACTGCCCTTACCCGTAGACTGCCCTTTAAAACCCCTTTGACTGCCCTTAAAAACTGTAACTTTCCCTTAAAACCCCCGACTGCCCCTTTCCCTTTAAAACCCGCCCTTTTCCTGTAAAACCGCCCTTTTCCTTGAGCCCTTTTCCCTAAACTGCCCCCTTTCCCGTAGACTGGGCCCACCCGTAAACTGCCCCCACCCCCTAGACTTTCCCTTACTATTGGGCCCGTGTTTTTTTTTAAACAAAGAAGTTTTTTCCGTTTGACGTTTTAATCTATCACTTTTGTCCTAGAGACATCCCCGCTTTGATTTTCAAAAACAGGATTTACCAGGCCTGTAGAAGCCTGGTGCTTCAGGAGAGCACAGATGTGGTTCCCTAGCCTGAAGCTGAAGGGGGGTTTCCAGAAAGCTTTCAAGGGGGTTTCCAAACTGTGTGAGGGAGGGGAAAAGAACCCCGGGGCACAGCCAAATGGGTTTTATAGTGTTACCACAAAGATTGTGAGTTGATTTAAAGCTGAAGTAAAGGGCTAACAAAGGAGTGGGTTTCCTTTTGATTTTTTTAATTTAAGGGTTTTTTTTATCTAAAACCCGGGGTAAAAGATACCCTAAAATTTCTCCCTGTTTCCCCGTGAAAAAAAAAATTTTGGGGGGCCTCTTCTCTTATAAAAACCCGGTTTTGTGCCTCTGTTATTCCTTCTAGAAATCTATTATTGAATCAGTCAACTGGGTGTTACTCATTGGGGGTATTCAAAGCTGGAATAGTAAAACCCAGCTGACAGATTCAGTAATACATTCTAGGAGGAATCAGAGAGGAACAGCACAACACAGAGATATAAGAGGAGATGCTCCATAATTGTAATTTCACAGGGAACACAAGGATTTATTAAGACAGATGTGCCAGGAACGGCCATAGGTGCTCTTTAAAGTAGGCCCAACCCACCAGACAGCCATCTTATGGGAGCTGATGGCATATATCAACCGGGAGAAGGATCAAGCCGCTATATTTTTTAACATGCCCCATCCTTTTGTTCTTATGAAAATTAGAAGTCTGGCATCAGCTTTCGACCCTCTCCTCCTTTAAATGGGCAAGTATGTCAATTGGGAAAGAGAGCTAGTGGCAAAAAGTGTGCTCATCCAACAGCTGTCAAAGATGTACAACCAGCCTCACAGCCATTGGCAATTAACAACAAAGGTACTTTAGACCAGATAGAGGACAGAGGTTCCACATTACCCTGATTTTAAGGGCTTTGAAAAAACCAATGCTAGCAAAACATTAGCACAATATATCACAATCTAAGTGAGCTAGTCAGCTAAGGGTCGGCACAGGCGGCAGGCTACACATCGCATGATCACTGTGGGCACATGGCACACAATAATATGCACCTCAGGGTCTGCCTGCTCTTTTCCTGATTATACAGTTCGATAATACTTAAGTTGGTTTTGATGTTGAGTGATTAATTATATTTTCACAGTACAGTGATTTTTGAAAATATGGAGCAGCAGCTACGTTCTACCTCTGCCACAGTTTATCCTCCAGGGACAGCAGACTGTGTGACAGTAATATATTGTAGAACATGTATTCTATACACGTCTCCATACAAATCTGACTTTTATATTTTATCTACTTTGGAAATGTAACTCCTACCAAATTAGTGGCCAATTATGGTTTGTCTGGGTTATGTCTTGGAAAATGTTACCTATGTCTAGCAGCCAACTCAGAAGACATCTTAAAGGGGTTTTGCCACGATCTCATTCCATACCTCCTGTATCCTGCTCTTCAGCTCTGTGCGCTCGGAAGGGGTCGTGTGTGATTTGTTTGAATTGCATATCATATGACCCAGCAGGATGACATCACCATGCCTTTCGTCTCTGTAGTCAAAGAAAGGTCTTTTTATGTAAAGCATTGGGGGTACCCGAGAGGTAAATTTTTCCCCTCCAGGCACAAGGGTTTAGGAATAATCCCTGCGGGGAACCCAAAAACCTGGTTTTTTTTTTTTTTCCTTTTCTCAATGCACAAACGTCATTGGGGTTTTTTTAAAATTTTTTTGCATTGTTTGACTAATTATAAGGAGCAAGGGGGAGGGAGTAGATTTGACAGCCCCTGGGGTTTGAACACCCCTTTTGTTGGAGAGGAAAAGCCCAAGTCTGAAAATGTTCCCGGGGACTGAGGAGCCTCGGGCCCCGGGTGAAATCCCCTGGAGAGACTTTTAAAAAATTGGATCACTAAAGAACATAAAAAAAAAAACGTCAAAATTTTTTTAAAAATTGATAAAAGGTAAAAATTGTTTTTATTTAAATTTGAAGTTTTCCCATGTAAAAATTTTTAATTCGTGGCAAAACCCCTTTAATGTCAGGTGTAAACTTTTTTACCTTTTTGAACTGTATTTTTTTCTTCCTTATGGGTATTTCGTCCTTTCCAAACCTTAGAATTTTCCACTTGCTCTTTTTCCTCCTCATTCATCGCCAGTCAGAGTAGTGTTTGCCCAAACTCCCAGTGAAAAAGGGAGAACATTTCCCTTCCCCAAACAGCCCACAAGTAGGGGCCTCTGATCCCCCAGTATTTTCCAGTAAAAAGCCCACTCCCCCTTTTTAGTAAACGTAAATTTGCCTGTTTTTTCCCAAACCCGCTGTAAATTTTGGCCCCTTTCAAAAAGCCCAAAGCCCCCCCAAAGTAATGTAATTTAAAATTAAAAGCCCTTCAGAAATAACACAACTCCAGACAGCCCTTTGATTTTAATTTCTGTCCCCCTATTTAAAAACGGGAGCCTTTATGGGGAAAGCTGGCACCTGTAGTTCCATATTCCAAAAGTAAAATTAGTAGCGTGGGATGACAAGTTCCAGCATGCCACAGCAGCACTTAAAGGTTTTTAAATGGGGTAAAATTCTTTTTAAAACGGGGGCACAACAGCAAAACAAATGAAAAAAACCCCTTTCCCCCAAAACTAAACCTGAAACAAAAAACCTTTGTGCTGGGTTAAATTTAAAAAAATATAATTTTTCCCTGACTTACATCCCAAATTCAATTTTTTAAAAAGGGGTTTTTGGGCCAGGACGTGCCTTATCTGCTATAAACCTTTTAAAAAACCCCACCCGGGAAGGGAGACCCAAAAGGAGAAACGGGGGGGCCCGGAGGGGGGGGGGACCCCTCCCCCCATTAAATCTTTTTTAAAGGGTTCCCCACCCAAAAAAATTTAAATTCATTTTCTAGGGGATTCTGAAAACAAAAGACAAACACCTTTCTCCACAGCAGCTTGAAAAACTTCAAAATTTTCTCTGTCATCAAAAAGCAGGGGTCTACTCAGATAATCACATACAACTGGGCATTTCTGTATACAAAAAACAAAAAATTTTTTTCTGCCCCCGGGGCCCTTTAAAAATTTTCAGTCCCTCTTTACAAAAGAAAGTGTTTTCCCGCGCAAGCCCCGGCCAGCGCCCTTTTCAGGTCGTATCTATAGAAATTTTTAAATAACAAAGGGGAGGGAAAGGGACCTGTAGCTCCCAACTGCAATTTTTGTTTAAACACATATATTTTGAAAAAAAATTAAAACCTAATTTTGGAGGATCCCACGTCAACATTACATCGTGGCAAAACCCCTTTAAGAACAAACCTACAGTCCCCAACCTATTCATAACCCGGGGACGACCTGTACTTTACTCTATACGAGTGCATCCCTCTTGTTTCATATAGTTATTTTTGGCCCACTCCTATAACGTTATATGTGAGTATCCTATTCTCAGCTCCCTATAAGTTGTTCTCAGCTGATAGAGATCATTGAAGGTGAAACACATAGAACTGTCATGATCTGCTTTATCTGTCCAGTACGAGCAGCCTGTGATTGCCTCAGCTGGGACACAGAGTTGAATTCAGTCCATGCACAGTGTGTCGCAGGACTAAAAGAAAAATCAAGTGGCAAAGGAATGATTTTTAATTACCATGCGGACCGTATTTTGTCCTGCATACCATTAAAGAGACACAAGGTTATTAGGGGATCATATGGATAACTCATGCCTGTGAGCTTCCTAAAGGTCATATAACCCAAGGCAATTGAAGGTGAAAATCTATGAACAATACTATAATATTAAAAAAAATCAGAGAGAGAAACATATGCGCTCTAGAGAAAGGTTACCTGTGTACTCCGGAAAATACAGACATATTCTTTCTGTTCTATTGTCATTTAAAGCACCTTATACATATACTCTGAACTTTAGGAAGAAGGTTATCCCTTGATGTTCCTTGAAGGCAGTTTTAAACCAAGGCTGGCCAAACAGAGAGCAAAAAAGGCAAATTTAGACCAATTTCTGCCGACCATTGGTTTGACACAAATGAGTTGGTCTGTACATTGAATTTTTCTAGTCACTTTCAGGTGCTCAGGCTATTGCATCTTTCATGCACCCCATCAATGGCAGCCCACTTTATTCCACAAATCATGGTGGCGATTTGTTTTTGTATTTTACAGCATTATCATTCAAGACAACAACTTTCAAATAACAACACCTGACAGCAAATTGAAATCCTTAACGTATTGCCAGGGTAAAATAAGAGGACAAGTGATGTGTATGGGACTACTGGGAAAAATACTTATCTCTCTCCTGCCAGTATAAAAATATTCAGGGGATTTTCATAACATTGGCTACCGGGCTCTTCGGTTTAGTCAAGCCATTAGTTAAAATTATTCTCCACATTTGACTGGTTAATTGACATACGTAAATGACACTGGTCAGTTCAGTAACAATTTAGGTTTCATAAATTAAGAAAACAAACTACCTCCCAAAGCAGATATATGACTGGGTATCCTAACAATATATCACGTCAGCATCTCTAGAATAGTTAAGACAAATTAATCAAAGACAGAGAATACTTGACCTAAAATATATATTATTATATATTTTGTTTCATAAATTAACCAAGATTTTGTAAAACCTAGGATAAAAACACCCACATATAACTGCAGTAAAATTGGTCTTCTACAGGAGTGATCCTCACCGGAAATAATTGTGGACAGTGCCCAGGAAGACTTTATGTTATGTGTTTTCCTTCTTAATATCACAAGGGTTACATAGGTACATAGTTTGTAAGACAGAAATAAGACAGAAATCTATCCAGTTCAGCCTACTGTCCTATAGTGTTGATCCAGAGGAAACCCCCCTGGGTAGAACCCCTTGTTTGCTGGG